>BMAW01037828.1:0-119447 GCA_019974015.1 Nephila pilipes
GTGTATTTTATCAAATTATTGGAATTCTTTTATTACGACACTAACATGCATAAATGTGTATTTTCTTAGCTTGAATGTACTATAATCTTATAAAAGCATTTTTGATCACACTGTAATTCAAAGACAATGTTTTAATTGCCGCTCTTGTTAAAAAAATTACTTTAGTTGCTTATAAATTCCTATGAGAATTCCTTTAAAATATTCAAGTTTTATAGCTAGCTACAGATACATATGGATTATTCATATGATTATTCAGCTTTAAAATAAATTTATCTGATACTTAATATAAAAAGGAATAATTTTAATTTCAGAAATTAAGTTTAAAAATAAACAAAACGTAGTTATTTTGACTATGATAATTTTACTAAATGATTAGTTGTAAATGAACATCTCTGAAACTGGCAAGTATTTCATTAATATTGCTTCAATCTTTTAAAGAATTTTCAAACAATTAAAAGAAAAAGCTTTTTAATATTTTTTTTCATTAAGATTTTTATTTCTATATTATATAAATATCCTTTATTATTATTTTTATTATATAACATTATAAATATGTACTAATCAGCATTTATTTTTATTGCAGTCTAAGACTTTTAAGTTTGACTTTATTATGTAAAACTAAACTTGAAAAGTTTGCACAAATTTCTTGTTACATATTATTACAATTAAAATGGTTTCATACGATGCTATTTTGAAATACAATTTGTCAAGATGGCAATTTAAGAGAATATTGCATAAATATAATCTTTAATTATGTGGGGTAAAATTAAAAATTATGTACAATTTTTTCAACCCGTTATAACATTCTGTGAAATGCTAATACAATTGATAATAATGCAAATGACAAAAATTACATACTAGAGTTATTAAAGTAATTGGAACGTTGTCTTTTTTTCTATTTAAAGAAGTTTAAAGAAAATATTTAAAAAAAAAAGTTATTTATATAAGTTTTTTTTAAGGAAATTAGATAATTTTAAATCAATACAAATTTTTCCTTTGGAAAAGTTGAAAAACATTTTCTGATACCAATGTAAAATTTTGAAGGACTATTAATTGTATGATAATTATTTGAATATACAGTGATATCATATAATAAAGTATAATTAACCATACAATGAAACAATCTGTATAATTAACATTATTTTTAAGACTGTGCAATTTAAAAAGGACGTTTAAAACAAATATTCAATATGTATGAAATGTTTATTCCCTTAATGCATTATAAATATAATTTTTTATAATTTAATTGAAAACAGTTACAAATAAAAGACATCACAAAAATTTTATATCGGTATAAATATTCGACTTACCAAAAACTTTTTAAAGTCAATGAAGTGTGGATCTGAAATTCCATGAAGAGCATAGTTCATTAGTTTTTAACTGGTATTCCGCTGAACATTATTATACTCCGTGGAATTAGAGAAAAATCTTCCACTAAAATTTTAAAAGATAAGATTGTTTTTTATTTAGCTACAATATCACACTGTGAAGCTATCTAAGAGCTATTGGTGAGGAACCTTGTAATTTTAAATTTTGATCAAGTAACGAGGAAGAAACCTGAACTGGAAACTGCCTCTCCTAACTTCCTCACCTCTCTAATTGGAAGTCATGAAACCTCCTCCAGATTTAACGTGCATCAACCTTGCTATTGTGTGAGTCCATAGTGATATCAGGGCGTCATATAGAAAAAAAAGAAAATATTCGGGTAACTATTTAAAATTTGTTTTTTCAACTCTTATACATAACGGCAAAGAGAAGTCACAATATGTTTCATGCAATGCTGATATCTTAATGCTGAATCTGTGAGACTCTAAAATCTCAAACGTCTGTCAGTTAGAACCAATGGATTACAAACATATCTCAAAGTATTTGGACTTTTTTAAATGACATGAAACTGCCTGGAAAAAAATAAAACCTGGGTTTCACTGGGACGCTTTAACAACAAAGCAAGACTGCAGTTCAAGCATCATATGAAATTTCTCTGGAAGTAGCAAACAAATGAAAAAAACCATAGAGCTGCAGAAATCCTCATCAAATCCTGTTTATTAAAGCCGGCTAAGGTATTTCTTGCAGAAGCGAATGGGATTAAAATTCACAATATGTTCTTGTCCAGCAGCACTATACAGAGGCGCATGTCAGACATATCCATATGCGTGATAGAAAAACTGTTAATTGAAATAAAGGCATTCCTTGCCTCTCCTTTCAACTTAATGAGTCCATGATTTAGCTATTCCCAGTTGCTCGTTAATGAGATATACGTATATTCACTTAGAAAACATCAAAGAAGAGTTCCTGTTTTGCAAATCATTAAAAACTACTACGAAAAGTGACAAAGTCATGGAATTGATAAGTTCATTCTCTGATAGTAACGATTTACGACAAAAAACCTGTATCGAACACCTGTGCTGAAAACCTGCCTTGAAGCACCTGCCATGCCAGAACCGACATCGAGCTTTCAATCAAAATTTGAAGAACTTAGACGTCACTGCATGATAAACCGATTCGCCCATGCTAGCAAAATCCTCTTCTAAAGACATTTCAATAAGTGCTGGACTCTTTAGTGACAAGTGTCAATTATATAAAATCTAGAGTTCTCAAAACTCATCTATTCAAGTAATTATGCAAAAACATAAACTCTGATCACGTTCTGACTTTCTACTCTACTGTTCGATAGTAATTTAAAGGAAATGTTGTTGACCGATTCTTTAAATTGAAAAATGATATAAAAGAATTCTTATAAGTGAAAGGTAAAACACAGGTATTTATGTCATATTTTAGTAATGAGACTTGGATCCAAAGAGTAGCTTATTTATCTGATATCTTACATGAGATAAACAAGTTAAATTTGAAATAGAAAGATAGAAGAACGTTCATTATTCACTTCAGTGTAATATCCGAGTGTTTGTATCTCAAAGAGGAAAAGTTGGATTCGTAATGTAAATCATGAAAACTTTGCCATTTTTGAACACGTTTGTACCAAGACTGAAGAACCGGAAACGAAATTGTAGATAACCTAAGAAAGGAAATTAATAACCATCTTCAAACCCTTGAATCTGAAATTCAACGTCGTTTTCCGGGACTCTCTTAACAGGGACTTGCATTAATGCCTAATACATTTCATATATATTTGGATAATACCGACATTCTCGATGAAATGCAGGATGAATTTTTGAACTGCGAAATGATTCCTTAGAGTGTAATTTATTTCAAGAAAAATCATTACCTCAATTTTGGTTTGCTATGCGTCTTTCATATGCTTAAGTTTCAATGCTTCCTTTTCGAATATTAGAGCTATTTGTTTCAACTTACCTCTGCGAAAGTAGATTTTAAAATTCTGCAAATCGTCAAAAGTCAGGAATAAGCTGGATTTTCAAGATGGCATGAGATAGGCCTGAACAAAAACTCAACAAAGAATTATAACACTTGTTAAGCAAGTGCAAATACAATCATCACATTAATAATTAATGCTCAATGAAAAATTCTTCATCAATTTCTAAAATATATTTTTCCAAACCCTGCATACATTGTTTCATTGATCAAACTAGCCGAAGCTAAGCCATTCTAAGAAAGGAGTGATGTCTTACAAACCTACCTGATTTTTTTTTGGTATTCTACATTCTCTTTTTTTTACCTTATGACAATGTTTTTTTTTTTTTTTTTTTTTTTTTTTTCTTTACTCACTTTCTTAACAGTGGTTAAAAATAAATCAAACTTCATTTGCAAAATTTTCAAAATCAAAGTAAAAGCTTTTTAAAAGAAAATGTGTGGAATTTTTTCTTTTGCTTTTTATTATAACTATATACCAATACTTATATCAATGTATAATGCTTATTATAGCAATGTAACAATGTATCACAAATATCAATACCAAAATAACAATTTAAACCAAAATGTAAAAAGAAGTGCTTGTTTCAACTTTAATTTCAGACATTTGTATTTTTGATTATTAAAAAAAAGGGGATAAAAATTAATCGGTGAAAATTTTCAAATTTCTAATATATGATAACATGGTGGATGAGAAGGGAAAGGAGGAAGTCGTGAATATTTTTAAGATCTCTGAAAAGGGCACGATTGAAAAAAGTTTAGGAACCACTACGATAGGAGGTCAGAGCCCAAAAGGGTAAGCATTCCCGTCAAACTTCGCCTCATTCATCCCAAGCGTAAGTAAATTATTTTGTTAAGTTTTGTTTGTTATTTATTTGATGTGATGCTTTCTGTACATTTAAGTTGCACTCAGACAATAAAAATGCTATGAATTAACATTCATATTATTTACACTATTACTTCGATATTTATCAGCAGCAATACTTAAGGAACAGAATTTGGCACACAGTGTAATTATTTTATAATTAAGAAATCACAGGGCTTAGCTACTCATATGATACAGAAAATTGGTCAGGGAATACGGCGCATACTATAATCAATTCGATATCTATATCCTATCCATTTCTCAATAAAACTCGATTATACAGCTAAATTTATTAAATCACTTTTATTAAAATGCAAAAAAAATTTTATTCAAAAAATTTTACCTTTACTTATTGTATATTTCCGATCGACTTCCAAATGGCATCGAATTCTCCTATTTACTTGTATCCTGTCATTAACATAGAAATATCCTGAGCTATTAGGTTCTTCCCTCTTATATTAAAATGAAACTGAGAATATTCGGCTGATCATCACAAAAGCAGATCGAAGCCAAAACTTTAATTTCCACAAAATGAAGCTTATTTGATAAATACAAGATAAGTGGACGGATTAACTGCAACGTATTTGCTTTTAATCCTCATATCTACTTTAATGGTGGAACATGACTTCGGTCTTTTGTACAGATTTGCATTTAATTGAGTAAAAGATGTGTGAACAATGTACTCACGCAACTTTTAAATGTCGTCATGTTCCACAACTGACCTCCGACAGAAAAATAAATCCATGTTCTCAATTCACGTTCACAGTTCGTCGGTTTCTTTGCCAATGATTTCCAAATGACGATCTTACAGAAAGGGAATAAAGAGAATTCTTATTTATTCCATACAAATCGTTTAAGAAAACACTAATTCCGTTATTCTGCAGCCCTCAAATTTCTATTTAAAAGTTGTGTATTTGATCAAGCAGTTGTCAAAAAAGAGATTTAATTGGCAAGATTTTAATTTATTGCAATAACAGGGCAATTGCAACTTTGTATGAATTGTAATCGGTACATAATTTTATAAATAATTTATATTCTTTAATCATAAATCTTAATTATGTCATATAATTTAATTTCATTTATTGATAGAATAAGAAATCAAATTAGGTTTATTTTCATAATAGTTAATTTACCATTTGTGTTACAGAAACATGCATTATTGCAACTATCATAGCGTGCAGTTGAAGTAGGATCAAAATTATTATTTATTTATAGTAATATTAATACAATATCGATGCAAAATATAAGCAAAAAAATTTGTAAGGAATGTTTGTAGTGTTACTTTTATACTTGTGGAATTCAGAAGTATTTATTTTTATGTAATTGTTAGTATTAGTGGTTTAGTATATAATATTACACTTTAATGAATGTAGTAATAATTTTTGAGGGAAACTATTCTATTCTCTTTTTGTACAATACGTAAATCTTTTTTTTTTTTTTTAATTTTCGAAAATATTTCAAGGAAGACTAGACACCACAAATAACCTTTTAAGTGGGCTTATATTTCAGTTAGTTAAATTAGTTTAATGATTTATCTCTGTATTAAAATGCTCAACTTATAACGTGGGCCCTTTCGCGTTTTTTTTCTTCAACTCATACTTTGGAGACATTAAATTAATTTGGTAAAATTGGATACATTTCCCATTAAGTGAAACGTGACTTTCGTAGATTAAATTAGAGTTACCTAAATGTAGTGAATAGGTTTGAAAAATTTCATATATAAAAGCAGTGAAGAATTTAAAATTGAAATTAGTGTTAGAGATAGAGGGAAGCTGAAACTATAAATGTAGGAGTAGCAACTGTATTGCCAAGCGTTAGAGGGCATCAAATCACTTTCAGAATAGGTCAACTTAAGGTCAGAGACTCAATCCCTCATCTATAAATCACCTGAGAACTAAATAACCATTGTTTCGATTATACATACTTTTTATTATTTTAAACGTCAGATCAGATGCATGTAGTGTCGTGTACCACAAATAGAGTAGAGTAGGGATTGACTGTTGATAAGTTATAGATCTGTAAAATAACTTTGTTATCATTCCTGTAAGATTTTATATTCATTGAACTATTGATTCATAAATAGTTTATATAAAATTAAAAATATCTAGAAATTGAGGTAATATCGAGATATAACAAAAATTTATTATTGAACCAACAAATATTAAGGAAAACCTATATTTTTGTATAAATTGCATACACAAATTTATAGCTCTAATGATAATTATAATTAAACGAGTAAGTTTGTTTGTGCGTGTGAAATTTTAGACAATATTTTATTTTGTGAACGAATTATATTATCATTTCTGATTTAAACTACTTTTTTTTGGTACTTTCCATTTCGTCGGCGCAAGCGATAAAGTCGCAAAAAATGATACAGCCACCGCCCAACGGAATATGTGTTTACTGTGTGCTGTCACCAATAAAGTCTGCTTGGCGAGATTTGTGCCAGAGAAATGGAAAAGTAGCCATTTTTTTTTTTTTTTTTTTTTTTTTTTCAATCTAAAGCGCACTTGCACACAGAATCTAAATTAGATTAAACACTACAATGTGCGTGCGTCTGCTTTAAAACGAACAAATATTTTTTTGTTTTTTCAGTTTTTACTTTACAATTAGAGTAAGTCAAACAGTCATCATAGAGTAAGTCGAATTTTTTATAATTTACATACGTAATTAAAAATTTACATACTAGATATTTTTTTTAAACAATAAGAGTTTTTCTCAAAAATAAAATAGGATAGACCTGTGTTCTCACAACCGTGCTGGAGATGTTTTGTTATTTTTTATAGAATGCGATAAATAACAATATACAAAGTAAAAAGTTATTTTATATGCAAATGAATATTTGAACCTGCCTTAAAGCTGTTTAAAACTCATTATTTATTTATTAATTTTATAAACGGGCTTCTGAATTTTTTCCTTGAAGTACACATTTCATTGTAATGTGTTTAGAATAAATTCAAGTAATTCATCCTGATATGATTCAATATATAATATGGTGTTGAGTTGTCACTCTGTGTTTATTTATCATGCCATTTTACTAAACTTCACGTATTTCGACTAACTGCTTGTGAACGATAATCTCCTGGTTTATTCATAATAATCAGTTTCATGCTCAAAGCCTATTTTTTCTCATATCTTCTTCTTATATAAATTAAACAGCAATCAACCCTACTCGCCCCTCTTGCTTTAAGGGTGCATTCTAATACGACACATGAGCTGAATCACCTATCCAAATTTCCACCCCACGGAAAGACTGAGTCTTGAAAGATTTGATGCACATCAGCCCGTTACATGACGGATATTTAATGGCATCAGGACTCGAACCTTGATGATACCAAAGCTGACCATGAGTTCGTGACTATAACCACTCGACTACTCCTAGCACTGCATCTTCAAAAGAGTAAACCATTATGGCGTCATTTGCTCATAAGCAAGTTGATAAGTATCAAAAAATGTTGTATTATTATTGAATTTCATTTTAAAATTAGCATATATACGTCACATTATCTCTCTTTGGTTTCATTTTGCATCAGTAACAGCGTACAAAACTCAAAAAAAAAAAAGCAAAAAGCATAATAAGGCTTATTCCTCCGCTATATGAAAAAAAAATTATAAATACAATAATATTTTTCGTAATGACTGTATTTAAAAAGATGAATTCTTTACAATAGTTTCAAACTTCTCTATATGTAAAAAATTCTAATATGTATTTTATATTGATAGTATTTAAAAAAGTACATTCTCTCATAAAGAAGTTCCTAATACAATTATGTATTTTATAATTGATTGTATTGCAAGAAAGTAACAATAAAATTTTATTTTAAAAATTTAATAATAAGAAATTCTCATTTTGTACATATCTCATGTATTATCTTTCTTCGTTCTTCTTTCTTTTCCTATTTCATGTCAAATATGTATTATTAATGCACACCACTAATCAGGGCCAATTTTTCGCTTAGGCACGCTAGGCACGTGCATAGAGCACAAAAGATTTGGAGGCGCAAAAAAAATGGAGGGCGAAAAAAAATCCAGGGTGGAAAAAGGAGAAAAAAAATTAAAATTACAGCCAACGTACCACCATCTAGCGAGTCATGTATGCATTGTGTTTTGTGTGAGTGTGCGTGCGCAAAGCGAAAGAGTGGGCAGTGCAGTGCACCTGGCTGATGATGAATCAACGGTATTGTTTACGGACGCAGAGACAAGACAATGATACAGTACAATGGTTCTCCCCCCTCCTTAACATCTAATCGATCGATAATCTCCTATCTCTCCCACCCGCCCACTAGAAAACCCTAAGCCTGAGTGAGTGACGGTTTGTTGTTTTTTACATACATTCGTTTACTTATTAGCAAGCTGCAAAAGTATACCTCGTCACTGATTGCCGTGTTAGTTAGTTCTAGCAAGCTAACCATAACTGGGTGTTCTAAAGCGAACTGGGATTCTATGTATTTAAATTAAGTGTAAGTGAACAGTTTTGTGAATAGTTTTTACTTATATTAATTGATCTGTATTTCGATTAAGTGCGTGTTAGCTTTGTGAGTAATTTAAAAAAGGGATTAATATAACAAGTTTTGTCATAATGTATTTGAATTAGGCGCGTGTGAACAGTTTTGTGAATAGATTTTTTTATAATCTTAAGCGTACTGTATTTGGATTAAGTGTGTGTGAACAGTTTTGTAAATGTGGTTTTACTAACAATCATAAAATAAAATTGTAAATAATAGTACTAAAAAGAAATTAGATTTCACTGTTTTGCTGACACTTTTTAGTAAACGAATTTCAGTTTACTGACACTTTTTTTTTTAAGTTTATGACTATAATTAGGGACATTACAGTGTATTTCTAGAAAAAAATGAGTATTAAGAAAAAACCCAGTGGAGCAGAATTCCACTAAAGAGTAGCGAAAACTCAGAGAAAGAAGAAAAGGAACTTAAAAAGTGCTTAATATAACAGGTTTTTTTCTTTAGAAAACTGTGCGATCAAAGTTACGACAATACTTCAAACATGTCGGGAGTGCACTCAGATCTTCAGTCAAGAGTACGAGAAAAAATGTCCTTGCTGAGTTTATACCATGTGAAGCCCATTCCTTATGCCAGCCTGATTGTTTTGCTGCGGAAAACACTTGCACTGGAAGTACTGTATTCTTTTCTTTCGTGCAAGGACTTTATAGTTTTTTTGTCATCTACTCATAGATGGAATAAATTAGCAGATCATGTACAAAGAAGCAATGAACATAAGCTGAACATAGATTTCTTATGATAAAATTGTTGAGTGAAACTAGATTGTTTGAAGAGGCAGATGATTTCAGAGCTCAAGCTGCAAGTCGTAACGAAGTCAAAAACGCCATTGAAGATTTAATTGAAGACAATACTCAGACATCTGACACGCGAGTTACAGCTGAAGGATTCCTTAAAACTTAGAATGTTTTTAGATTACTTTGTTGACGGTAAGCGAAACCTTTCAAAAGGTGGACAAAACCAGTGAGATTCTACAGAAGGAAAAGCTTAGTCTCCTTAGCGCTAGTAAAGGATTAATGACGTTATCTTTGTTTTTATCTGAAAACAGATCCAACTTTGGTGATTACGAGGCAACAGCATTACAACTAGCTAGCTTGCCTGAGCCCAGCTTTGAAAAAATCAGGAAAGGTTGGTTGGTTGGTTTTATTAACGACGCGCTAGAAGCAACACGAGAGCTATTGGAGAAGGACCTTGTAAATTATCAGAAAAAGGAATTTTTTTTCAAATGATAAAGGAGACCCAGATTTTGAGATAATGAATCCCAAGAGAGAGATTCGAGCTGGAGTTTTCTTACCAACTATTGACAATCTTGTAACACAATTAAACAAAATAAAGGTTACGAAACTACAAGGCTCTCAACACAAGATTCCAGATATTCACAAATCTCCATGAAAAGGAGTGAGATGTGATAAAACAGGCGAAATACTTGGTTCAAAGCTACCCCAAAAACATCGCTGTACGGCAGTTTGTGCAAAAGTGTTAACATTTCAAAATGTATATAAAGGTGGATAAAATAACAACATGAAGAAGAATCTCTTCCTATATCAAGAAAAACAAGTTAGAAAATACCTTCCGAAATTAAGAAGCCGCAATGAGAATTTACTTGACTCTTCCTGTGACAAACTGTACAGTAGAGAAAAGCTTTTCTGTCCTTAAAAGAGTAAACACTGAAAGGAAATCTACTATGGAAAAAGAAAAGCTGAATAGTTTGATGTTGTAATGCTCTTAAAATGATATTACAATGGAAATTGTTTATAATAATGTCATTAATGATTTTGTAATGATCAAAGCTCAAAGAAAACCTTCGTAGTACATGTTTAATGACAGTGGCTCAACAAAGAATAAGGATGTCTAAAAGTAAAAGATAATAAATTAATAAGTAATGAAAAAGATGATAATTAACAAGTTGAAAACAGTTCATACAATAATGTATACTCTATACTGTGATTGCAAATAATTTCATTAATTTACTGTACTAATTTACGAAAAGGTGGGTGGGTGATCCGTTAAGTCATAAGATAAGAAATTAATAAGAGTGGCCAAACCATTCCACTATCCTTTCCTTCGGATGCCTATTGCCAAGCCTGGACACAGCGGGTCCATAGGTGGTGATTAATGGAAAGATTCTCCAAAAAGCAAAAACAAAGAAAGAAAAAAGTGTAAGAGAGTTAAGGAAAAATCACTCCTGAACCAAAATTGGTAAGGTAAGAATTGAAGGAGGGGTATGCTGTGTTAGATATTAGTTTTTAGTCTATTTAATAGATGGCGCCACATGTACTAAAGTTCTTGTTTATATTATGTAAACTTGTAGAAGGACGCCATTCCGATGTAGTACGTGAAGCATCACGTAACCTATGCTAGTAAAATAAAGAATATCTTAAATGCATACTGTGGTCCTGTACATTATATTATATGCTGTAGAAATAGTGGGGGGCGCAAAAATTTTAAGTGCGTAGGGTACCGGGGAGGTTAAAAATGGCTACGCCAGTAATATGATAGGTTGAATCAAAGAAATAAATTTTTATGATTATAAACATAATTAGATTGAGAGAAAAGTCTTAAGATTTCATTCACTCGTGATTCATTTGATTATTATTGTGTAATTGATTGAATTTAAGAATAAATATTCTCTCATAAAAAGGTTTCAAATACAATTATATATTTTGTATTAATTGCATTTTTTAAAAATTAATTCTTTTCATCAGTTTCGAATTCTGCTAAAAAGTTTCAAACACGATTATACCCTTTATATTGACTGTATTTACAAAAAAAATACGCTCTTTACACTATTTTCGAGTTGGTTCACATTAATAAAAAATATCACAATACTTGTCAAGAAACAAAAAAAAAATTTATTAAATTAAGTTTCTCGTTTTTTCATATTAGGTACGTCATTAATTATTCAATAAGAATATCAAAATTTGACATAACTTTTCTGTCGTTCCGGGGAGCTAGTGCTTTAAATCGTTAGTTGCAAACAAAATAAACTCACCATATTATGTAAATGAAAACTCTGCACTTTCTTGTAAATAAAAATATATAACAGTTCAATTAAAAAGTCCCCGGCCTACCATAGTAAAACACATTTTTTTTGGCAAAATTAGTTTTTTTTATTCAACATAATTCCCTTCAAGGGTGATACACTGATTATAGCGACCCTCCAACTTTTCGATACCATTTTTGTAGTACGATTTGTCCTTTGCTTCAAAATAGGCCTCAGTTTCGGCGATCACCTCTTCATTCGACGAAAATTTCTTCCCACCGAGCATTCTTTTGAGATCTGAGAACAGGAAATAGTCGCTGATCGCAAGATCTGGAGAATATGGTGGATGAGGAAGCAATTCGAAGCCCAATTCATGGATTTTTGCCATCGTTTTCACTGACTTGTGACACGGTGCATTGTCTTGGTGAAGCAGCATTTTCTTTTTCTTCAAATGCGGCCGTTTTCCGGCGATTTCGTTCTTCAAACAGTCCAATGACGCTATGTAACAGTCGCTGTTGATGGTCTTTCCTTTTTCAAGGTAGTCAAAGAAAATTATTCCATGCGCATCCCAAAATACAGACGCCATAACCTTGCCAGCCGACTGTTGCGTTTTCCCACGCTTTGGAGCGGGTTCATCGTGTGCAATCCACTCGGATGACTGTCGATTGGACTTCGGAGTGAAATGATGGAGCCATGTTTCATCCATTGTCACAAATCGACGCAAAAACTCGGGTTTATTACGCTTGATCATCTTCAAACACTGCTCCGAATCCTCAACTCGTCGATGTTTTTGGTCAAAAGTGAGCTCGCGCGGCACCCACTTTGCACAGAGCTTTCTCATACCCTAATATTCGTGAATGATATGATGTACACGTGTACGCGTTCAGTTGATATCTTTAGAGTGTCTGCTATTTCATTCAATTTCAATTGACGGTCATTCAAAATCATTTTGTGGATTTTTTTAATGTTTTCGTCGGTAACAACCTCTTTTGGGCGTCCACCGCCTTCGGTGCTCGTTTCACCACGTCTAAACTTGGCATACCAATCCTTGATGGTTGATTTTCTTAGGGCAGTGTCCGGTGACTCGGCATCAAGCCAAGTTTTTGCTTGAACTGTATTTTTTCCCTTCAAAAAGCAATATTTTATCAACACGTCAAATTCCTTTTTATCCATTTTGTTTTCACAATAACAAAAGTTGCTTCACTCAAAATGCTATAATTCACAAACTAATGATCCGACAGCTGTCAAATGTACACACGCATCTTTTAAGGGTTAGGACTAACTAAAAAACATATGGATTTAATTCTAGTAATGCCATCTATGTGTCAGGCCGGGGACTTTTAAATTGACCTGTTATTAACATTAATTACAACAGTTACACATCACTACAAAGACACAACACAGGTTATATAATAGAGTAAAAAGCGTTCTCTCTCGTTCTTAATTCTTAGTTCAAGATAGAGTTCGTTCTGCTTTTACGCTACTCACTCCAATCAACAGTGTCCTCTGGTGAGAGTCACGGGTTTTCTGCTGGGAAAGTATTCATTTCGGAACAATACTCTTTGAAAGATATTTTGAATGCTGGTAAAGAAATTAAAAATTTAAAGAGTATTTATATACTAGAGAGGAGGTATGTCATTCGCGCTGTAAAGGATATTTACTACATTCCATTTTATTTAGAAATTACAGTTTTATTATTTGAAGCAGTTGATAATTATTTAAGATATGAAAACATATTATTTAACACATCGATCAATAACTCCCGAGTCTAACATTGAAAACAACATTTTTTTTGCAAATTTTTTTTTTATTCATCAACATAACACCTTTTGTTAATCACCTTTTAGGGTGATACAATCGTTCCAACGCTTTTCCAAATCTTTTTTTTTTTTTCCCGCAAGAAATCTTTTTTGTTGCGAGTAAATAGCGATAAACAGTTTTCTGAATCATCGACTCGTTGCTGTTTTTGTTCCATCGAAAGCAATCGCGGCATCCACTTGGAAAAAACCTTTTTCATGCTCAATTTTTCATGAAGGATAGTAAATACACTTCCATATGATATCTGTGTCATCTCAGCAATCTCACGGAGCTTCACTTTACGATCTTTCATTATAATTTTTGTCACTTCACTCACATTTTCCGGTGTAACGGCTTCCACAGGTCTACCCGAGCATTCCGCGTCATTTGTGTCGTCACGACCACGTTTAAACTCGGCAAACCACCGACAAATCGTTGCTTTTGATGGACAAGAGTCCGGGTAACATTTTTCAATCCATTGTTTCGCTTGCACGGTGTTTTTACCCATTAAAAAACAATGTTTTATCAGAACACGAAACTCGTTTTTTTCCATTTTTTAAACAAACTACAAAACGACTTTACTCCAACCTCGATAACTCAGCTGTTTCTGGTCCGATCAACTTAAAATTTTGACACGTTTCAAGCAAAGGTTAGTACTCTAGAAAGACCTGGTTACTGGTTTACTACGAGCGCCATCTCTGGGTTAGTCTCGGGAGTTATTGATTGATGTGTTATTGTAAGGTGTGTTCTTAGATGGAAAGTTCTGAGTTAAATGTGGAAATGGAAAAACGCTTTTTCTATTTTTTTTAAAAAAGAAAAATGAACTGCTTGATGAATGTACTCTATTATTTAACCAATACTGGCTCTTTGATCAGGAATTTTTATTTGATGCTAATAGACTAAATGATCTAAATTTAAAACTACAAGGTTAAAGAAATTATTCCATAGCTTAGTAACTAGCATTAGTTCAATTTTGAAGTGAAATTAAAACTATTCATCTCATAGTTAAAAGTTGAGGATTTGAATAAATTTCCGTGATTGAAATATCAGAATGAATGCGCTGTGAATGATGTAGCAAATTGATTAAATATATAATAAAAAAAATTAATTATAACAAGAGATATTTGAATGTAATTATCATGACTTTTCGAAGGAGGAAAAACTTGGCTTTTATAAGCCCATTTTCATTTAGTGAACAAAAATAATGAAAATGCCTTATAACTTGCAATTACAACATATTTAGTTATAAGCAATTCATTCTTAAAGATAAAATTTAATGAATTCTTTTTTAGATCAAAATGCTTCTGACGAAATAATTCTCTGGTGTTTATTACCATGTGAACATTACTCAGAATTTTAAAAAAAATGGAAAAAATTATTATCCATATGTCACTTTTGAGCGATATGCAGTTGTGAACAAGGATTTTCAACAATGAAATTGGTTAAAATCAAAAGAAGTTTGTGAATAATTTATTAACATTTGTAGAATTCTCTGCTTCTCTCAGTCATAAACTAATAACAAACACTAAAAACTAGCGAAATCCAAACAAGCTCAAAATTTTCATTGATGGAAAATAATGCTTATGTGCTGTAATAGATATGCTTTATACATAATAATTAAATAATTTCAAAATGTTAGTTATGTCTAAAACCCCACTTCTATTGAACAAGTTATTAAACACACGCCATGATTGGAACTCTGGTTACTGGTTTATTACGAGCGCCATCTCTGGGTTAGTCTCGGGAGTTATTGATTGATGTGTTAATCATGATGTATAAATCTTAATGGATAGCATGGCAGTGATAGCCCAGTGGTAATGGTTGCCGGTTCACAGCCAGTGGTTTTCATTGATTCTCAGGTCCTAGCCTTGATGCCACTAAAGACCCTCCGTGTATTGGGTTAATGCATGTTAAATCTGTCGGACCCAAACTTCTACCGTTGACATGACGTTGAAGTTAGGAGGGGATCAGATCAGGTGTCGTTCTCGTCATTTGACTGAGGTTCAAAGTTACAAGGTCCGTCACCAATAGCCCTCATGTTGCTTATTGTGTGACGTTAATAAAACCAAACCAAAGCCATAATGGTTAGCCACAAAAATTATCATTTTGTGATCACGATCGCGAGGTATCATAGTGGTTTTTTTTTTCCTTTCCCATGGAGTTAACTATCTGTGGTAAACATGCACCCTCAGGAAACACTAGCGATCTTTCGACTCTCCTTCTTGTCAACCAATTTGGTTTTCCATATTTCAAACATCTAGATTATAGTTGCACCTTGTTTGGTTCAACAAAGCGTATATCTGGCTCTCGCATCATAAGACTTCACCATCTCTTACTTATCAATTTGTGAGAATAGTATCGAAAAATATAGGTTGAACTTCCACAAGTGAGAATTTATATTTCTCTTTATTTTATTATTATAATTCTTGAGTAAATATTACTTTTGTATCATAACTGTTCAAATTTGAAATTAAAATAGAAAAAAAATTAAATTACAGGTTTCATTTTTGAAATGTTGAATTCAATGAACAAAAAATCTTTCAATAATAAATAGAAAAAATAATTAGAAAGATATACCTATAAAGGTAAAATTGGTAAGGGAAGAAGAAAATAAGAAGAGAAAAAATTGAAAGAGTTTTGCGAAAGTGCATTTTTACTTACTTTAACTGAGTGCAATGAAAAATAAAAATTTAGGTTATTAGGGCGGCTTAGAGACTACGCTGTTTTCGTAGTAAAATAGGCTAATCTAAATTTATAATATGGATTTGAGAACATTGTTTGTGATATATAATTGTTTTTTCGTGTTTTTCTATAATTCTAAAAACATTTTTAGATAGTTTTGTCTTAATAGTATCAATTGTTTCTATATTAAGATTTTTATAAATTACCTTGCTTCCCCCCTCCCCCGTTCCCTTTCTGTCATAAAAAATTATTTTGAATTTCTTGTATAATGTCGTGTGAGAAGGAGCTGCAGTTCCCAAAACGAAGGCAATTTGCGTTATTATTGGACGTAAAATTTGCTTATAAAGTAGGACTATTATTTAAAGATAGAGAAGAAAATTGACCAATCATAAACACAGCAATATGCTGAGAGTTGAATTTTACTCTCAAATCTCCTGTAAATACTTAACGTGCTTGAAACAGATTAGTTTATCATTTAATGAATGTCCAGGTAGCGAACTAAACAGATATAAATTCTCTCTCTCTCTTTCTCTCTCTCTCTCTCTATCTCTCTCTCTCTCTCTATCTATCTATCTATCTATCTATCATCTATCTATCTATCTCTCTGGATTTTATTCCCAATTTATCTCTAAATCAAATAAATATTTTTAAAAAATTGGGAGACGGGGTGGGTGGGTTAATACGTTCAGATATTCTAGATAAAACTGTCTGGTATTTCTTCAAATTTATCAAAGCTCTTGAATCTGGGATCCATTCTTGGGGAGTATTTAGTCTCTAGTAGGTTCATTCAACCACATTTGATCGGTCTACAAAGCAGACTCCATAGACAACTGATTCCGTACACAGACCGATTCCTCTTCAGACTCACTCATCCGGTGACTGTAGCTCTTAGCGTATTCTTAACTTTCCGGGAAGGCATGACATCACATGAGAAAAATTACGGTCCGAACTTTCTTCACGATTGACTTTGATCACTTGGATTCCAACGCCTTCGACTGCTTTCCATTTCTCACCAAATTTCTCGCCAAGTTGCCAAATCTGTCGCTAAGGTCAAGAGGTCATTGGTTACGCTCTCTTTTGTCAATTGGTGACATCTGTGTATCACTCTTTTTCTCTGTTTCAGAAGTGTTGCATCGAAGCATATATATAACCTCAAGTACAATATATATATATATATATATATATATATATATATATATATATATATATATATATATATTGTATATATACCTTAGTCTCGTCGCCGTAAGCGATTCTACCTTCACATGCTTGTGCTGAGTATATCTCGAGTACTTGAGGTTAATATTAATAACAATTTTTAGTTATATATTTTTTTAATAATTGTAAGTAGTTTACAATTATATTATTTATTATTTGATTTTTTTTAAAACTTAATTTTACAAATAAATTAATTTTGATATTTTGATAGTTCTTAAGATTTTTTTTTTATTATTATTTGGAGATGAGGAGTTTAAAGAAAGACGAAAAGGAAGTAGAAAGGATAGCAAAGCTTATATATAGACTATTTCAAAAACAATCAAATACCACTCTCGTGGTTTCAATACTGAGTTTGAAATAGATGCCTTGAATTTTTTGAAATTTAAAACAAACATATTAAAAATGTTCTTTAATACACATGTGAACTTAAAAAAAGTGAATGAAGACAAGAGGAGACGAAAGTGAATGAATTATTTACAATGAAGTTGATATTTTAAAAGAGATTTAAAAAAATTATACTACTTTATCATAAGATAAGATTATATAATTTTTATTTATATTTTTTTTTATGTTGTTTTCTTATATCATTTCCTCTGTCCTCCCTCAATGCCTTGGATAGATTCTATGTCTAATCCTCGGCAAGAGGAGAGTATTATTTCATATGATTTTTTTTATTATTAAAAATTATAATAGATTTTATATTATTTAAACTTTTTTTTTTTGATCATATGAAAGTGAAGGAGAAGGAAGGGAAAGGTAAAAATGGTTCTGTTTGATTGGGTGTACAGCAATGGTCAGAAAACTAGTTCAAGAGAACGGTGGTTAGGATGGATAAATAGATTATTTAATTACATACATACAACGTGGCATACATAAATACTACGTGATTTATGGTGAGGGAGAGGAAATGCTTTCCAGAATTAAGTTGTAGTATAGGTTAGAGGAGGGAGAACAATGTGTGTGGGGGGGATAGTTAATCTCAGTTGAGTTAGGATGAAACGATAGTGTTTCTTTTGGACCCATCCCTATGGTGATTCATAGACTGGCCAATAAAATTATCATGCATTCATATTTTAATTCGCATTATAGACGGTGTTTCTTTAGATTCTGTGCACTCAATCACTTTTGAACGTGTAAGTGGATAAAATCACAAGAGCATCGCGAAATTTGATATAAATTCACCTGGATGGTTCACAAGACGTCCTTGAATTCAATTATATGAACGTACTGGAAAAAAAATATTAGAAACATTTATTGCAGCATATATTTTAAAATTTTGGAGGACATACCAACCTTTGATTCTATTTCTTATTGAATAATTAACTTTTGGAGAAATCAGTGTCGAACAAAATAAGATTTGGAGCATTTTTGGAAAGGATGAAATACTTTTCGTTATTCTTTGATCTGAAGAAAATTACTTCTAAAAAGGATAATGGCTTTTGTTGTCGAACATCCTTCATCAAGCAATAAATCAATATGCCCATCTGTCGAATGCCTATTTGTTGTTGTTCATCTTTTTCTTGATTTGATCAATCAAGATTTTCCTAAGCTTGTGATTTTTCAAAATTTAAATCATCGTAGGAAGTGATTGACATAAAAAATAACATTTTAAGTGTCGATAATGTTTAGACGAAAAACGACTCTTCCTGCTAGACCTTCCATTCCTAGTAGAGAAGAAATTGTAGATGATTTGACTCAAGCAACCACAAATGATGTAGTGTTTAAAATGGAAATAGATAATTTTTCTCAATCAGGTACTTTTGACAACTATTACATAAACCATACTTCATATTTTCGCATGTTTTGGGAATGTGTTTTTTTTTTTTTTTGTCTCATTCATCCTTTTTCCCTTGCTTTTTATTTTCTACCATACCCATGTCAAAAACCTTCTTTTTTCAAGATAACTATATTAACGTTGGCGATTAATGGAAGCAAAATAATAGATGTAACTATGCATTTCGAAAGAGAACCAAAGTTTGATCGTATCATTTTCTTGTTCACTATGAACATTTTTAAACTGAAACTTGAAATTTAGAATATTTAGGAGAATTCTCAAAGGAAAAAGGAAGCATATATTGTGTTCAAATTCACTCCTGATAAATCATTCATCCTTGCTATGAAAAGTGTTAAAATCGGAGTTTAATAGTTCAACTATATATATATTTATATTTGGAAATTATTAGACCCGTGTGGTGACCAAGAATGACAGAATAGTCCCACTGTAGCTCATGCATGTCGTAAGAGGTGACTAAAATGGGTATTGAGTATCTGGGGGTATAGCCGGGTACACTGCCCCTGGAGATTATATCAGGGGACCTCAGGGACTTGCTTTCTTCAGTTAAGTACAGGCATCATGACCCCTAGGCACCCGAGTGAATTTTTTCTTTCCCATGGGGTTTACTGTCTTTGGTAAACACAGGTGATGCGCCTCCAGGTTGCCCTTGCGATCCTTCTCTATTTTCAACCCTCCTTCTTGTCAACCAATTTTTGTCTTTTTTTTTTTTCCAATTTCCTCATGTCCAAACCACAGTTTAAATTTTGTTTTGGTGCAGCATAGCCACATCTGGCTTTTGCGCCAACAAACTTTACACTCACTCAGAAATTATTAACTTTTTTTGGAATTGTCTTTATTTAATGTATTACATCATACCTTACCTCTTTTTAAAAAATTGATTTATGATCTTGCTAAAAATGTTGAAAATAATGTGTCAGTATTTCAATACTATTTATCTTATGTTCTTTAAGGTATTTTTTTTTATTCGTATGAGGGGGTTTTCTTGTGTAATAAAGCTGTTTTAGTTTTTTACCTCAGAATGCATATTGAATTTGATTTAATAAAATTATGGTATTAGAATTGCAAAACTGATTGTTAACCAAAATCTTCATAGTTATCATTACAGTGCTTGCATTTTTATATTAACCAGGTGACATCAGTACAGCTTCATAAATCTCAAAATAGCAATGGGAATGTAGTACAAAAATATGTCCATTCTTATTTTATATTATTGTAGTAACTCCTTTAGTGTTTAAAAATTACATTTATATATACAAAATGTGGCTATTAAACAAGATTGACACTGTAAAACATTTTATTATGATTTCATACATATTTTTTTTTTATCTTCAATATACACTCCTCCTCTTTCTCTACGATGCTCTGTGCAGATCTTCCATTGTTCAAAACAGCACT
Organism: Nephila pilipes; assembly: GCA_019974015.1. Taxonomy (NCBI): domain Eukaryota; kingdom Metazoa; phylum Arthropoda; class Arachnida; order Araneae; family Nephilidae; genus Nephila; species Nephila pilipes. The sequence continues at coordinate 20,577 of BMAW01037828.1, forward strand.
GGAGGTCTTCATCTGTCATCGAGTTCAGGATGTGTGTCGCTGTCTCTTTCATACCTTAATGGACTCAATTCTCGTTCCTTTTAATGCAGATTTTGCTTTAGGAAACTGATTGAAGTTGCATTGCACAAGATATGGTGAATAAGGTGGATGATCTAACACTGGAATGCTGAACATAGCAAGAAACCTTTTGACAGATATTGTGGAATGAAGCGGTGCATTGTCTTGGTGGAAAACCTATGACCCTTCCTTAGTTAGGGTCCTTTTTTCCGTATTCTTTCTCCGAGTTCTGCAAGAACATGAAGGTGTTAATGTCGATTAATAGAGTTTGACCCTCAGGACCCCAATGAATATGGAGAAAAAAGATACTTTTCCATTTCGGTGACACGAGGGATAAAGTCACCAAAAATGATACTACTAATGCCAAATGGAATATGTGTTTACTGTGTGTTGCTGCTAATAAAGTCTGCTTGGCGAGATTTGCATTGGCAGAATGGAAAAGTACCAAAAAAAGAAAACGGTCATCATTGCTTCTTATTTTGATTTGATCATTTAAGTTATTTTGTCTCTTGGTGAAGGATTAGTGCACCTTTAAGGAAAGAACCATGATTCGTCATATGTTATTATCATTTCCAATGAGTTTGGGTCATTTTCAGTCGCATTCAGTGTCAGTATAAACATTTTTGCGAGCTTGTTGTTCAAACTTGAGAATTTTAGGCACAATTTTGGCACTCACTTGTTGCATGTTAAAATTATGATGTAAAATTTTCTGTACAGATTCTTTATCAATTCCTACAGTTTCGGCAATCTCACGAATAGCAATAGCATGAAGGGACATTCATATAAAATCAGATTACCGATTTTTCCAATATTGTCGACAGCATTTGGTATGGAAGGGTGACCCACACACGAATCATCTTTAACATATTCTTGGCCACCTTGAAAATGCTTAAATTACTCAAATATGGACACAGAATAAAAATTCATCCCCATACATTTCTTTCAATATATTGTAAATTTCGTTGCCTTTTTTTTCCAAGTTTTCATGTGAAATTTCACAATAATTCATTGCTCTATTTTTACACTTCTCTTTCTTCTTGCGAAACTGCAACAAGTTGATAGTAATTCTAATGCGAATTAAGGCTATGACTATAGGGTTTGTTTACAGAAGTAAGAGGCACTGCATTCGAAAGAGAAGGCTTAATGCACGACAGTTGTTGGTCGCTGTTGTGTGGTGCTTGCAAACTTCTGTAGCAGTGTCAGTCTCATTATTTTTTAATATCCACGCTTTGTATATACATGTATATATTTATACAGAAAAATATATACATGCAAGAAGATATTGCGAAGTTTTAGTTACTACTAAAAAATAACGAAGCTATTTGGATAAATTTCATTTTGCATATTAATTGATCCTTATATAATGATATAATGCTGCTTTATTGAGTTTCAGTAAGCTGTAGATTGAAGTAACTCTCAGTATCATAATATTTTTCACAGAATATTGTTAAGTTATTACTAAGATTAATCATTATAGAAACTTAATTTTTATTTATTATTCTTAAGACTTCTTTTCATAGTTATCTTCCAGAGTAATACTTTTCTCCCAGCATTTCTTGACCTTTCAAAGGCAGTCATTGTAGAATTCATCAAAATGAACTCTTATCTTTTCACAATATTGTGAGTTATTTCAATTTATGGCTTCCCAAAACCATACAAAACAAACATTCATAACTCTAATATAGAAAATTATGTACATAAAGATTATTTGATATGCAGAGTAAATTTTATTCAGGTATCTCAACTATTAATAATAATTAAAACTTTATGATACCATTTCATATATATAGTAACATATTGCAAATGATAGTTTTATTTTGAAAGTCATAGTGTAATTCCATCTATTATTGCAAGCCCATGGTAACTGAATGGTCGTAGTTATGACCTTCATAGCTGTTGATGTTTAAATCAAAATATGAGTCAGCATCCTAATTCCATCTAATACTCAGTCTTTAGAATGTTGGAACCAGTACTGATTATTTGTAATTAGAAGTGAGGGGGAGGGGCATGAAATTTATAGACAACAAAAAATAATGGGTTTTAGGTTACAGAAGGGGTATAGACTCACAAACAAAATTTTGAAATTTAGCTACAAAGACAAGTACGATAAAATTTGATGATTTATTCCAGTTTAGTTTTAATACTTGTGTATAATTGCTTTTTAAAAAGTTTGATTGATACTGTACTATATAACTTTCATCAGAGAAATATTACCATATATGTATTACAGTTAAATATTAAAGTATTTCAAGAATTCTCAAATGATCAGTGGTAATTTCTTTAAAAGAAATCCTGGCTTTTTTAAAATACACTCTCACACACACAAAAGAATGATGACTTTCCAAAATCCAACCAATAAGTTTATTCAAAACCTTATTCTATCTCAGATTATGTTCCAAAATATGCAAAAACAATAATGAAATTTAATCTTTTGATTGCTTGTGCTAAATACTATTTTATTATCTGTTCAAATAGCAAACAATTCATTATATTATTGAGACAATTATTAATGATACCATGACAGCTCTAAAAAGACAATGCAAGAACTAATTTCATTAAGTATAGGCCTTTTTAACCAGTATCGCCAGAAGGATATACTAAGTAAAATAAGTTTCTCTGTGTCATAATGTATAGGTTGTCTGTTTCAAAACTATATTAAGTATCTTTGTTTTCAAGTGGGATAGACTTCCACAAATTCGTCCACTTTGGCTACTTTCCCAGCACATGCTACCTTGTGTGTATTTTGTGTTTATAAAATCATATTATTTTAACGAATGCTTGGTGCAGCATTGCCTGCTTTGGCTCTAGTGCTATAAAACCTCATAGTCACTCAATCACCCACCCTACACCTTTTGCATGAATCTCTTCTATTTCCTCTGTGACTTTATAAAACAATTCGCCATGACACATGAGTCTAATAAGAGTGCCTGGATGCAAGGCATTGCCTCTTTTCCATATCTCCACTGAAAAAACTTTTGGTACTTTTCCGTTAGTGGTGACAGACAAAACCATTAACTTAGAAGTTAGTGGATTTTTATTAGTGTGTATGAAATGTAATAAAACTAAAAGTCTACCAGGATCAAATATTCTTTCTACATAAATATTTAGGCTTGGTGATAACTGCATCAAATTTTGAGCTTTGCAGTTTTTGTATAGTTTACCCAGCTAATGAAAAGGCAACAAATTTTTTAATTGGCCCCGCCCCCCAAGCATTTTACTTTTTTGTGTAAATCTATGCCTAAAGCGATCCGCACAGCTACCGCTGACAAAAAGATTTCTCTTTTCTTTTACAACATCTTCGAAAAAGCAAAATATATATTCAGAAAATATACTTTTGAATCATTTAATACAAGTTCACGGCCATACAGAATTATTCACTTGATCATTTTTTAAAGTTGGATTAGGATGGGATTATATATGCATAACTGTTAAAGGAATGTAAGAGATGATAATTTGGTGATAAGACAACAGGGTTTATATAAACATTTTGTTTATAATTCCGAATTTTAGTTGACTAGAAAGGAATAAAAATTTAATTTTTCCTCAAAAGGGTAGAAAGGTTTCCCAACCACCACCACTGTTTGGGACTGATGAATGCTTAGCAGAACTAAGTCTAATCGCCCTCATACAGTGTGCCATGGAAATTATGGACTGAGGATCTGCATTGTTACTATCTTTGTTACTGTAGAGTTATGTTAAGAAAACCAAAATTAAATTATGGAATATCTTAAATAAAATAATTCCTCTTATTATTAATAGAAAAGAAAAATGTCATTGAATTTGCATATTTTCTAGTTTCACTAATTTTGGTCTATTTGTGTGACTGTTTTTTTCAGAACTACATAAGTTTTTCATAAGTGCTTAGATTTTCAAATGTTACATGCTCTCTGCAGCTCTTTACAGTAAAGATATGCAAGAAAGTAAGGCCATTCCTTCTCAATTAAATATGGAAAAAGGCTGTTTTAATTGTCATCTCAGATTTTCTTGAAATTGGGCACAGGTGTTCTATTGGTATAAACTCGAAAAATATGAAATTGTACTGAGATATGTTAATTCATTTTTAAAATGCTATAGAGGCTTTCCTAATTGATTTACAGTTTTTTATGCCCTTTCCTAAGATATGCAACTTTATACAGATCAGAATACTGAAAAATTCAAAATTTAGTTTGAAATTACATTTTAGTTTTTTTTCAAACAGAATATATTTTCAAATTTGCAATTTATTTTAATGAATAGTTAGTACTGTAGTAAATTTCAGGGCAAACTGTAAATTTGGAATAATAATGGTTTCATTGTTAAACAAATTGAAGACAAGCTCCTTTTCTTGAAATAATAATTTTAATAAAATAAAAATAATAAGTTAATTAATAATGAATCAATAACAATTATCATTGATATTAATATTGTATTTAGTGTTTGTTAAATTATTCATAACAATTATAATACATAATTTGTAATTGTTGCATTGAAATAATGCAGTAATAAAATAATACAAAGGTAATTTAACAAATTCAATATCAATGTGTAGCAACAGTCTTTTATATCAGTGATCAGTCTGTTTAAACTGGTTGTAACAAGAAACAGTTTGAACTTGTTATAACCTTTAATTACCATGCTGGCCTTATTGATGCTTATAGCAGACAATCACACAGTGAGTACAGCACTTACTGAGTGGATCTATCTGATTTGGTTCATGTCACAATCCATCTCTTTGTTTATATATTTCAAAGAGAAAAAGAAAGTTTAACATGTCAGTTATGTGTAATTGTTTCCGATTCCCTAGAGCACAACACAGGTGCTGTGTATATTTTTCAAAAGAAATTCTTTATCTTTCTAACTACTAAATTCCAAAAACATTTTCTGAGTTTTAAAGGAGTCTGCTGCTCCCCCCCCTTTCTAAAAGATCTTAAATCTCTGCTTTTATGAAGATTTTAAAGTGGAAAGAGAGTGTCACTTTTTTACAGCAGCATATCACAAAAAGTGTTATGACAAAATACAGGGTTCTGTAAAAAGACTAGCTGCTCGTGCCATTATGCAAAGACACTATAAAAACCAAATCCAGACCCCATTATAACTTTTGGAATATGCAGTAGGAAAAAAACATACCCTTGTAAACTCTAGAAAACTGTATTGAATTGAATTGTTTCTTGAAAAATTGCTTTGATGTCACAAGCATTGCCTATCAAAGCAATGCACCAATACCATGCTTTCATTCCCAAAACTACATAAAAATAGTAAGGAAAAACTTTTCTATGGAATCAAAACTTACAAGAAGGATATGTCAAAAAATCCTGAAAAACATATATTAGCAGACATATTAGTTTGCACAATTATTGAGTATGAAGCAAACTGGTAGCTTGGGTATGTTTTACATAAAATGAAGAGTGTGTTAAAGCAAAAATAACTTTTTTATTTATCCAGCTGTACTCTCTACATCATTCTCATATCCGAAAAAAAATTGATATTCTGTGGATCTTAGTAATGGATATTCTTACAAAAGTGAATCCTATGAATCTCATTGGAAGAATTTCTGTTCTTCTTGAAAGTAATATATGCCAAACAAATGAAGCTTTTTCAAACAAACTTAAAATGATAAACTGATCCTGTTACTTAACTGTAAGTTTTATTTGGGGAATCTTTATTCACATCAGTTTTCATGTCTATTTTCGTGAAAATGTCAGTATTAACATTGTTGTATTAATTAATATAATTTTTTTTAACTGTGAATAGCCATTATCTTAGATTTTCTATTTTGCTGTGTGACTTATAATAATACTAACTTTTCATGGAATTAATTTAAATATTTTGAAGTTTGTCCTTTTTGGGGGGAATGCAATTTTAAATAAGTTTTGAGATTTTTTTCCCCTTTAATAGTGTTGTATGTCATAAAAAAGCTGTAAAATGTCATCTATCCCAGGTATCTAGATCAATTACGAAAGCTTTTACAACATTTCAAAGAAATTGTTTTTATTTTTGGGCCTTTTTATAAAAACTTTACAGCTCTGTAATTCAAAAACAAGTTGATATATCTCAGTAAAATTTCATGTTTTTTCTAGTCTATACCCAAAATGCACTTATGCCAAATTTCAAAAAGTCCTAAATGATGAAGTTTAGTCTTGTACTAAGTTGATGTAAAATGACCCTATGTTCAAAAACATAAATTAATTAATCTCTAATATTTCAGAACTTTCAGCTACCAAATCATCTTTATACTTGTAGATAAAATAATCTTGAATATACATATATCCAGGCTAAAATGCTTATTGGGTATTATAAAAATTAATTGGGTATCATAAATTATTCAAATTCAGATCTCCGCTTAAATTTTTTAGCATTGCATATGTATTTGAATTGTATATATGAAAATGTGATATAACAGATATAACTTTAAAAAATAAATTATTAAATAAATGGAAAATAAATTGACTGTAAATGAATAAATATAAATTAAAATGCAATTATTTATTTTATATGAATTTTAAACATAAAATTTATTTATTTATATGGAAATTTTTTCCCCTCCAGATACAGATGACATAATTAGCATAGCTGAAAATTTGAAAGATTTAGATTCTGTTGAACATAAAGAATATCAAAATCCTCATCAAGCTTATATTCAGGTAACAAGTTTGTTTTAAATTTAAACACATTAGTTATTTAAACTTTTTTTTATGAATTGAAAGCAGAAAAATATCAGTACAATTTATATTTTCATGTACTTTGATGAAAGTGTAACAAAATAATTCAATTTAATCAATGTTTCAAATTAATCTCTAACATCAGAGAGTATTAAAAGTACTAAATCTGAAACTATAAGAAATTGCGATAGCTTAGTGATCATGATTACAAGCTTGATAAATGTTCAAATCCTAGTTTTACAAAAACTTTCCAACGGAATAATATTAAGGCTTCTGCATTGTAAATTAATATGGAATTCAAGTGGTATGGTTTGAAAGTTAGCTAATTAGATATCATTCTTGCTGTTCAAAATTTCAAGAACCGTCATTAATAACTTCCATTTTATTCTATAGTGACATTATTTTTAAAACAATCAAACATATTAAGCATCCACTTGGAATATAATCCTTAATTTATTAACATGATGATAAATTAGTTCATGTCATGACTACTACTGCTAAGATTACCTGCACCTGAAACTACTGCAGCTTGGTGTTTTCAACAGAAGACTGCAGTCCCAATTTAGCAGTCAACATCCTGTTAACAGATGATGCGATGTTTACTCTTGATAGTGTGTGTAATATGCACACTGCAGGTGTAGGTACATGACAATCTGAGAAGCACACTGCCCTATGCTTAACAACATCATTCCATCATTAATGTATGGGCAGGATTGTTTGTTGACAGATTGATCAAACCCTTCATTCTTCCATCCAGGCAGGGTGAAGGGAATTATTGCACTTTCCTAACTCATATCCAAGCACAGTTGCAGAACAACGTACCTCTCCATATGCAGCAGCAAATGTGGTTTCTGCATGATGGTGCTTCAGCACATTTCTCTCATACATTTACCGAGGAAATGGATTTGTCATGCTGGAACCACATTCAATGGCTGTTTTGATTTCTAGACCTGTCTTTTATTGATTTCTTTTTGTGGGGCTACATGTAAAACTTAGTGTGTGAAACCCTGTGGAATTGGAGATGAATCTAGTGGCTAGCAACATTGCCACAAGTGATATCTTTCCTGAGAGACACCCAGTATTCATGCAGATGTTCCTTACTTGATGTGTGTGTTATCATGAGGCCTGTATTGCATCTTCCTGAAGATGCAGTGCAGGCCTAGAATTAATCTAGAAATTAATTCAGAGAGGTATCCACAGTTTTTTATTTAAAGAGAAAAAATATCGGAAAATTAAAGAGAGAAAATATCGGATAGCCTAACCGTATCGTAGATATAGATGAAATTCATAAATAAATGTTGCTTTTCCCATTGTTGCAAAATGAACAAATCAAGGAGGAAAAATATTTCCTAAGCCATGGATGTTTAAAAAACTTTCAGTTAGAGCAATGAGTTTTTCATTGTTAATTTCTGACAGAATGTGACTGTTCTTTTCCAAGCAGTGAAAAAAAATATTGAAGAGAGATCTACCATTTTTTTTTTACTCAGGAAAACCTAATAAGTTTCAGCTGCAAGCTTAAAAACCCTGAAATTGAAAAATTTCAAAGTTACAATTGTTATAACATTGTAGATCCCAAATCTAGTGTGCATACCCCAAATAATTGATCAAAAGGTGGTTCAAACAAATTGTGTTATAAAAAGTGGTATTTGAACTGCATGCCTCCACTAAATTGGTGTAAGTTTGGCTGGCATTTTATCAAATTTCAAAGGCAATGGATTTTACACAAGTACTCGTTTTTCTTTATAAAAGTAATTTTTCACTATAATTCAAAGCTTTTAATGAATTAAAATTGTATTTTATATATATCTTAGTAAGGCATTTCTTACAAAATAATGATAGAAACTTTAAGAAATAAATTCTTTTCATGAATAGGTTGCTTCATTTGTGGAAAAAGTGAATCAATTAGAAAAGTATCTTATTGGATTGAGAAAGGATAAAGAAAATCTGAAACACATGAAAGAAAATCTGTTGTCTGATATTGCTAAAGTTGAAGAAGAAGTTAAAAAAAGATCTGAAACATAACATATAAAATTTGTGAATATTCTGATGATTACCTTGCACGAATTTGTTTTGTGTATATATATATATATATATATTTTATTTATTTAAATATGTATGCAGAAAGATTCAATCTCTTGTATTTCCTCCAGGCATGTAAGATATTTAAGTATTGATATATTTTGCTCACTTTGTTTTTTTTAGCTGTAATTTGCTGGAGAATGCTTTCTGATTTTGTTATCCCTTCCAAAAATGTGGTTGTACCAACTTAATTACTTGTACATTAAAAACTTTTTACTGTTGGGGAAAAAACTTAATTTTTTAAAATTATAATTTTTTTATTTTAATATTTTGACATATTTGTGTATTAAGCATATTAAATTATCATCTTTTTAAAAGCTTTAGATCTATAATGGAAGAAATTCTTGAAATTGAAATTAAATTGTATTTTTGTCTTGGTATAAAGATTTCACTACACAGCAACTGTCAACCTTATTTGCCAAAAAAAACTTATGTAGAAAAACTGATTGTTATTTCAGAGGTATTAGGTAGTATGTAAGTGCATCATTTTAATTTTTATATGCAATAGCTGTATTTTTTTTTGTAGTTGATATAGAGGGAAATTTTAAAGCATATTGTTTTAATGATACCTCAAATTTTGTTTTGAAATATTTTATCTGTGACAAACTTAATAATATTAACAAATATTGTTGAAAATATTTCAATACATAAAATTTAAATTGTTTTTCAAACTTGCGTGTTTTATTAAATTGCTTTAAAATTGTATTAATGAAATGGTTTATTCAACCATAGTTTTAACAAATTAAACTTTAAAAAATTTGAATTAAAAAAATGCTTTTGTTTCTAAGTTAACAAAATATATCTAGTAAATAATTTTTATTATATTAAATTGTCACAAGACAGTTAAATTCTGAAATATTAACGTATGATCTGTAATATATAAATAAAAATAGCATATCAACTAATCTGTAATATATATATACAAAGATAAACATTAGTATAATTCTTTATTTAAATTGAATTTATTGGAAAAGGCTCTAAACTAAAAAAGTGAAAAAAAACGTGGAAAAAAAAGAATTTTTCAAAAAAATCAAACTGATTTTAGAGCATTTTGATAATAAAAGAATATCTTTGTATTCGTTTTTTAGCAAACAAAACTATTGAATAATTTGAATTTTATGGTATATTCTGCATATCAGGAGGGGGAAGACATCTTCTAAAATAAATTATAAAATTAAAACATAAGTCACTGTAACATTATTTGTAAGTAACAGTGCCTTAATCTTAAAAGAGTTTTAAAATCATTTTCTATCATTTGATTTATTATTCACTGTCTTAGCAAAATCCATCTATAAATGCTCAACTTATTGAAATGTTCTGTCTAAGCCTATTGAGGATGTCTGCTGCTTTCCAATTACAAGCTATGGAACTTTAACATGCAAAGTTTTCATGTTTTTAAAAATTAATTTTCCTGTTGTGGGTAATAAAGGAATATGTACTCCATAATATGCATTGAAATGTCAACACCTTAACGAATTCAAATTTTCTGAAAACCATTCAAGGGTATACATTTAAATTTTGCTTTAATAAATTCTAATATTAGATCCACAATGCCTTTGAAGATAGAACATCAGCCTTATAGTCAGAAGTTTGCAATCTTAGCGACTCCAAATATTGTACAGTGGACATTGCTTTACATATAAAAAATTGAATCTCAAAGGCTTCACCTGGCTTGGTTAATGTTCGAAGTTAGTAAAGTAAAACTATCAGCTCAACCTTTTTTTGTTCATTGACCAAAATTTTTAAAAGTATCCAATTGACTTTTGACAAAGCTTCTGCCAAAACCACTTTGGATATTTTTAATATGGCTCTCATTAAACCAAATTAGTTTAGTGTTGAACTATTCTTTGAATTTTTGATTTCAATACATTATTTATGTTTGAAAAGAATAATCCAAAGTAATTTGAATAATCTTTATTTAATCATTCATGATATGTAATTTAAAGCACTTGTGCTTTCAAAAGTATATTAAAGAATTACTAGATTGTAAGGAATTACTAAGAACTCTAGAAGAAAGAATAATCAAAAGCAATTTGAATAAATCTTTATTTAATCATTCATGATATGTAATTTAAAACACTTGTACTTTCAAAAGTAGATTAAAGAATTACTAAGAAAACTGGAAGAAAATATTATTTTTAAAGAAGATTATTTTCTCCTTGTAGTTATTGTTTCAGACACCTCATGGCAGTTTAAACTTTTGGAGTTTTGAAAGTATTTCTTCTAAGTTTGACCTTATTCCTGTTACTGCTTGATTAGGATATATCTGTAAGAAAAAGCTCTTAGGAAGCAGAAGCTTCTGCTCTAAAAAAATGCAGAGCTTAGGATGCTCTGTATGGAAAAGTAATAATTGAAATAGAAAACTGTGTGACAATGAGTTTGATTAAAATTATATGAAATTCAAAGGATATGAATCTTAATAATTCAGTCTATTTTTTTTTTTTTTTTTTTTTTTTTTTTATGAATTTGGTGACAGGTTAAAAAATCGCAAATCATTTAAAATTAGTTTTCAGAGGCAAGACAATTTAAAAAGACTGGTATAGACTATATTTAAAATTTTCAAATGCTTATTTTATTGTGGAAAAATGGATCCTGGATTTCTCCCCTGTTCTATGTCAATATAGAACATGTCAAACAATTTTGTATCTAATGTTTCAAAATTTCTGGTATTTTTTCATAACTATTTTATTGCAATAAAAATAAAAGATTTCGTTATTTAGTACACCAAAAAAAGGAAAGATAAATTTCTATATAAAAAAAATTGATAATTCTAAAACTTTTGTTCATTATTTTTAATAAAACAAGGTTGAATTATAATGAACCTAACAATTTAATTATTTCTAGAAACCGGCTTTTTTCAGTTTCTTAAATTCCCAGCATTTCTAATTTTTTTTTTTTTTTTTTCTTTTTTGTTTTTTAATAATCGTTGAAAGAAATTTGGGGTTAGAATTTATCCTTCTCTTTCATTCAAAGTAACATAGGTTAAATTTTTAATACAAAGAAATTATATTCCCAACTTTTAAAGCTTTTTTTTTAAAATCATTTTACCTGAAATGATAAATTGTCTCAATGTTAAGAATTTATGTAAACAAGATTTTATTTCACAATAAATATATTCTTGTAAAAATCAATTTATTAAACATGTAGTAATTTCCTGTTTCGTTATGCTTTTATAAAATATAAAGCATTCCTGACTTCTATTAATTGTTGCAGTATTTTTAATTTTTAACTGAGATTCTGGGGATTGCGGACCCAATGTGTAATGGGTTCATGCATATCAAATCTGTTGGGGGTGCAAATCCTCACATTTTCACGGTGTAGAATTTGGAGATTGGCGTGCCAGTTCAAGTGTCGCTGGCTCATTTGACCAAGGCTCAAAATTATTAGATATGTCGCCAGTAGACCTCGTGTTGCTTCTAATATTGTGACGTTAAAAAACAATTAAAATCAATCCTAGAGATTGCAGAAAGTGGGACCAATTTCGGTAAGGGCTTTTTTAACCGATGTGAGGCACAGCCACCCACAAATCATCTTAAATTTTATTTCAGCTAGTCTGTTAGTGCATTTCAAAAGGAAGTAACTTCTCTGTAAATATTCATAAAAAATCTGGCTCATAGGACATCTTTGGCTCAAAACATATTAATTTAGGTTTATCAAGAAATAATTGTTAGTACAGTCACTCAAATTGAAATTGTGAAATATGTGACTTTCGATTTTCTTCCTTTTCAAAACATAAATGTGAATTCAATCGATTTGTTAAGCCCAACGTCAGAAGAACAGAAAAGTAAAATGGAATACCAAAATAGGCCAATAATAGCTTTCTACTGAATTGAATGTGAGTTAAAAAAAAAAATAATGACTTGACTGCGATAGTAGTTTTTGTTGTTCGTCGTAGGAAATTTTCATTAGACAATTTTTTCCCGCCAATAATAAGGAAACAAACAAATGCATCTATACAATAACTTAATTACATGATACTACTTTGTTGTAAATTTTAATTGTATTATTTATAGAAGGCCTTTGTTTTTATTCTTTGCACCATCTGGTGAGCATGTTAGTTACTATAATTGAAAGAAGAGATTTTCACCATTGAATTAATTTAATTTATAAAGTTAACCAACCTCAGCCGCATAAAAGGTTGGCCAACTAATGCGTAAAATTGAGTTTTTTAAAATAGTGGTATTTTTATATTATTGATTTAGGTTTTTTTTTTTTTATTTATTTATGTGTAAATTTTCGCCTTATTTGTATTTAAATAAGTTCACATGAGATTTTACAGATAAAAAAAATGTTGAAATTTTTCATTATGTATTAATCTACACAGAAGTTTAATTTACCTCATCAGTCTGTTCATAAGGAAAGTCTTTTCTAAGATGATTGGTAAACGGAAGTGCTCTTTTTGAAATTTTTTTCATATATCTCCTATAAAAATCGCAGCATCCCAAAAATAATTAAATTGGTTTCTGATTAGTCGCAACAGGAAATTTATTAATATATTCAATTTTATCCTTATCAATTAAAATGCCTTCGATGATTACAAAGAAATCCGAAATTTGGCGTGTTTTTGTCAAGAATTGACACTTTTGAGGAGAGAGAGGAAGATTAAATCTTAAATAGGCCAATTCAAAGAAATCAAAAACGTTTTTGAGTAGGGTGAGATACTCTTCGATAGTGTCAGTAAAAGCACAGATATCATCCATATACATACGTATACCTTGATGAAATAAATTTCTTAAAACATGTTGCTGTACAGTTTGGAAGGATTTTGATGATTTTTTTAACCTGAAACAAAGGGTGTTTAATTAATATTTTTCTCCGTCTGAAGCACAAAATGCCGTTTTATGTCTATCTCCGTGATGTAATGAATTTTACTGAAAGAGAATTTTAAATCTAACACCGAAAAATAATTTGTGCCCGAAATCTTATGTACGATATCGTCTAAAGTAGGAATTATAAAATCGTGATTTCGTTTTATCTCAAGAAATCAAAACTTGATGTCATTTGCTTTTCTGTTTAACAAGAGAGGTTGGAAATTTATTTTGTGATTTGGATTTCGAAATAATACCAGCTAAAAGTAAGTCGTCAATCTATGTTCAAAACTCCTAGCATAGGTTGAAAGGAAAGGAATTTTATATATAAGATATCTAACAGATGGCGATTGTATCAGTTCTATTCTAAGAGGCTCTGTTTTTTGCAGCCGATAACTCGATAGATGAACGAGCAAAAACATAATGCTGAAATAAAAAAAAAACTTTTAACTAGCGTTTTTTTTAATGCTATTTCAAGACCTGAGAGATGCAATTCTTTTACCGAGAGAAGTGGAAGTAAGGAGTGTGTAAATGGTATATCTGAAACACATAGTGTTCAGAATTATTTATTTGGCATTGAAGAGTTTTTTTTGCTGAGTTCAACGGACTTATTTGAGTTTATTTTGTATTTGGAGAAATATTTATTTTTCATTTTGCTCAATCGTAATTTTGGGTGATTTCAAATCGATTCTCTTTATTTTATCACAATATACTGTTTGAGCTTGGACGCTAGAGTGATATAGTATAAGAGTCTTGATGTGAATATAGTAATTCAAACGAGGAGGAATAATGCATTTTTGAGTTGTTTTGAATGAGAAATTAAAATTCTGCGTTAAATGCTCTTAATCAGAAAGTTCAACGAAAGAAATTTTTTGATTTTATATGTGCGCTAAATTATTCTGTAAATCAAGATAAGCATTGACTGTCAAAAAATAATATCCCAAAATCATGTCATATGTGGCATTAAAATCGTTTGTTGTTGTTGTTATGAAAAAAAAAGTATGTATAAATTTAAGTTTGCCTGGATAAAATAAAATCTGATAAGATTCTTAAATTTTCATGGTTCCACCATTAACTGCTGTGATTTGCACTGTGTTCTCGCTAGTTCTAATTACATTCAATTCAATGTTTTCAAAAACAGTAGTGCTAGTGTCAACAAGAGCGTTCGTAGTGAAATCTAAAAAATTAATTGGAACTATGGGTAGTAAATAACTGCGACCATTATGATTGATAACCTCAGAGCGAAATTATGAAACTTTTTGTTCTCCGCGTGAGTTTAAGTTTTCATTCCTCGATCCTGTACGTTAATTATGTAGGCGGTGCCGAAGTTATCCCTCGATCCATCTCTTAAGTGATTTACATAATCTACGTAAATATTCCTCGGAATTCATCAATATAAACAACGTGTGACGTGACGATGTTGAGGAGACGTAAAACGTACTCGTGAATGATAACCATTGACAGGAAGGTAGGGCTCACAAACAGGTTCACCTTTAAAGCAAGTGAAAGGACTTCTTCTGGGAGTAACGATACAGCAGGTAAATTGCCGGAGGAGTGATTTCTTCTTCCTGCAGTTTCAGAGAAAAGGATATGGCTTACTTATTTTGTCTTTTTGCAAAACATTTCAATCGATGTTTTTATAAGTAAAATACCTGCGCACGTCGGAACGTGGATGAGACGGCTCCCTTGGCATTAACATATTATATAGTTTTCGTGAAATTCATGTGCAATAGAACGCTGTTAATGGTTTGATGGAACGAATGTTGGAAGCAAAACAATAGCTAGATATATTTTCGAAAAAAAAAATTCATTGGAATGCTCGAATCTGAACTATAATAAATCTGAGTTACTTGACTTCTGAATGTTCCCTCAGTGTGTGATTCAATATTGTGGCAGATGTTTCAAGAGCGGGAAATGCTAACCGATGTCCAAGAGTCAAAACTGTTCATGTGACGTCAGCCAAGAATCACAATTATTCGTCAAGACCGATATCTGGCTATAACTGCCTGATATCAGAAGAACAGTTGTGCCTGAAAACTAAGTTAAGCGCTCACAGCCAAGACTGGAGAACGAGTTTCCTAACAAACTGTTTACAGGAAACACAATCACGTTGATCACTATACCAGATGACCAGCAATTTGTTATTCTATCACATTAATACATAAACGCTGCCACTTAACTCGAGTTTGGAACGTCAGTACTGAGGGCTTAGAACAATGGGATATTGTCATGTTCAGTGGCAAATCTCGCTTTAGTCTGAACACTGATTCTCATCGTCTAATTAATGATACTGCTAAGACACGGAACTCGTTTTCACTTAAGAAACACAATGGATAGACATCGTTTTCCATGAAAGAGACGACGCACGATGAGGACAGGCTTCATGCTAAACCACCGAATAGATGTCTATATCTTTGAGATGGGATCTATGACTGCTAAAATATACAGAGATGAAGTTCTTGAACCTTACATTCGTCTGTTTCGAGATGTTGTTGGTCCTTATTTTACATTTATCGGTGATAACTCACCTTGTTACTGAGAGAGCCAAATAGGTGACACATTTGAAGCAGAAAATATCCAACATATGCTGAGGCCATCTCACTAATATGAATTATATCGAGTATATGGGAGATGTGCTCAAGGGATGACTTGCAGCCGTTCCTCGTCTACCAAGTTCCGTTCCAGAGTTATTCTTTACATTCGGAACTCTTTGAGCCTAGACTCCATAATGTCATAACAAGTATGCGAAAGCGTTGAGCAGAATACACTACTGTCAGAGGTGACCATACACCTTATTAAACTGTAGCATAACCTTTTTATTTCATTTGTTTTCCACTAAAATGTGAACTACTCGTATGCTTAGTACTTTTTCAAACTGTTCCTTTGGATAATAAAAGTGTTTATCGTTTTATCACACTGTTTTCCTATTTTATAAATGTTTTATACTCGCATATCACGTTTCCCGTCATTCCGACTTATATTTCCTTCATTATTCACATATTTACCAACTATGCTTAATTTCTGTGCAACAGTGTATTTATTAGGTGTATACCAGAGACGTATTTTCATGTAGTAATTCTACTTTTGTTTTATTCAAAAAGTGAAATTAAGCTTTCCTAGATAACACAACTTCAGATATCTAATGGGACGAAGTTTGCTGGAGTGCTTAGCCCGGTTGTATTCTGACCTCTTGTCAGAATGGATTTAGCGAACTAACGTTTCGTTGGTTTCTACGTTTGCTCAGTTGTTAGAAAAAACAGTAAAAATTATTTTTAAGTATTAAAAATTATGCAAATGTGCTTGAAAATATATAAGGAAAGCAGATTCAAATAAAAAAAAATGCTCTTCTCTGTCTGGGAGCAGCATCAAGAGGTGGGGGAGGGAATTACCGGAGAATCGAGAGGTGAACTCGCTTGCTTCTTAGGCTTACGGATAAGCACGGAGCTCTTTTGCCGGCCTTTTGGGAATTCGTCATAGATGAGGGAGATTGAATTTTGATTGTTTGGCTGTGAAATTGAGTGGATGTTAACCAATCAAGACGTTTCTAGGTCTTCTGGTATGATGGTTTGGAGTGTATTCTTCGATTTTACTAAGATATTTATCATCTGAGATATCAATATTATGAAGTAATTTTTTGATAGTTTTTGTAATGAATTGTTTTGTAGAGGGGTATTTTAAAGCAGCCCGCAATTCAACATTTCTCATATACCAGCTTGCTCCGATAATTTGTCCGATGATTGAATTTTCAGCTTTTTCAATAATATTTTTATTTGTTTTAGCTGCAAAGGCCCAGATAAGGCTGGCATATGTAATGATAGATCTGTGAATCAGTGTATAGATAAACATTTTGTTTGTTCGATTTAATTTGGATTCCTGAGAAATTAAGGGTTAGAGTTTACAGGCTGCTTCTCGGAAATTTTCTTTAACCTGTGTTAGGGTGTTTTTTGAAAGTGAGTGTTTTATCGAGGATCACTCCGAGGTATTTGGTTTGCTTAGACCTGGGAATTTTATTTTCGTGGAGAAAAATAACTGGATTTGTGTTTTTCCTTTTAGAGGGCAAGAGAACTAATTCAGTTTTTCTACATTTAAAGCTATTTTCCAGTCGACAAACAGTTTTCGAGGGTCGAAAGATGTCTGTTGAGGACGTGTGAACTGCTTTGGGGTTTTCATGTCGTGCGAGAATAGCAAGTCATCGCCATATACACATATTATGGTGTTGGAGGTACGCCTGCTAGGATATTTCCATTTTCAGAATAAAAATAATTAAATCTAAATGTGAAGTTATAGTTTTGGAGATGAGAGTTTATAAGGGTGATTAATTTAGCGGGGATGTCATATTTAATGATTTGATAGATGACACCTAAATGCCAAACACGGTCGAACGGTTTTCAGAACAATCGATCAGAACACTGTTCTGATCGATTGATTTTTATCAAAACCTGACTTAATAAATTCGACAACTCGGAGTAGTTGGTGTGCTGTGGAAAAGTTTTGCTCAAAAACCATGCTGTTCAGAAATGATGACGTTTTAGAGTCAATGTGGGTGTTTAGTCAAATGAGAATGATTTTTTTCGCTATTTTACTTAAATAGGTAAAAGTGAAAGGAGTCTGTAATTTTCAAGGAAGGTTGGGTCTTTCTCAGGTTTGCAGTACAATGACTGCAGTTTTCCAGTTTTGAAAGAAAGATCGAAGTATTATATTATTATAGATAATAATTGTGATCATCATTAAAATTTCGATTGGTAAGTTTTAAACCTTTTTTTTTTTTTTTTTTTTTTATTTGCATTAAATAAAGGGGGATTTTTTTTTTTTTTTTTTTTTTAAAATTTTAATTTTTTTTTTTTTAAATTTTTTTTTTTTTTTTTTTTTTGCTATGCCTTCTCTTCCTGGTGCTTATTTGATTTTTGTCTTTTCTACTATATTCACTAATTTCCGATAGGAGTGAGGTTCAGATGTCGAAGGAAACTTATATTATTAGGTACATAATTTACCTATTGAACATATTATTGTTATGTACATATTTTACCAAATGCTTATATTATTGTTATGTACATGATTTATCGGTAAAAATGTGCAGAATTATTGTTAACAATTTAAAGGTAAAATTCTCATTGAACTAGTGTTGCAACCTATATTGCCAGCGTGAGAACCATTATGTTTGTAAAATTCTGAGATCCTTGGACGATCCACAAATATACATTTTGTTATGGAAATTCTATCTTTGATGGTAACATTTCAAGACATTGATTTCAAGCAGTAATCTTCTGAACTTATATATTGTTATGGTAAAAGAACAAGTATCTGCATCTCTGTATTCTCCGGAATGATTTTATGGAATATAATCCTTTACGATAGAGATAATACTTTTTGGCGAGGACAGCAACATTGAAAAAAGATAATCCTGAATTAGTGAACGAAAAATCAGATTGAGAAAATACAAAAATATAATCCTGAATTATTTTACAAAAAAAAATCAGCTGATCATTTTTCACTGAATGTAATTTTATTGTTTATTCACCTACTGCTTTATTCATATCTTCAAATAACCATACAATCCAACCTTGGAAAAACATAAATCTTTTCCTGCTTTTAATCTGGTACTCACTTTTCATTTCCAATAGTTGGAGAGACAGATTTCTCATTTTACATAAACTTTCTTAGCGACTATTTTTTTTTTACTTCAGGAAATCAAGATCTTATATATATATATAAGCACCTCTTATTTATAAATATTAAATAATATTAACTGATATAAGTTTCATTTACATTATTTCTTAAAATTGTTCACATGCAAATTATAATGGTAGGTTAAAAAATATATAATATGATGCAATTCATTTAAAAAGAAATTCCTTAAGTAATGGAAATGAAGAATTATGTAAGTGTTTAGCTAATTTCCACTGCTTCTCTGAACATTTTTTAAAGTTTTTTGAACTATTAAAAAATTTTCATCTTAACACATTGTAACGTTTTGTTAAAAACTCATATATCGGCTAATCTATGAAATGAGGTGCTAGTAATATTTTTAAAATACACATGATTTCCTGTCTGGTTGATGTTCAAGATGTGACTTAGTTAAAGGCTTTAAAAAACACACTCATTAAAATAAGTCACATTAGATTTCAGTTCTAACTAAAATCTCTAATAACGAAAATAAGTTATTTGATATTTACGTTTTAATGCTTAAGTTTGAGTTAAATAATGGTTAGTAAATAAAAGCATCTCTCATCGTCTCACCTTTTCTAATTTAAGAGAAGGCTTGTGAAAAGAACTTAGGTATTAAAAAAGTGCTAAAAATATAGATTTAGAAATTAAATTTTGGATTTATTTTATTTGTTTATACTTTTCAAAATAAGCTAGTATTAGATTTCGTGTTTGTTGATAAATTAATTATTTTATTAAAATTAAATAGTTATTTTTTTTATCATTTTATGTTTTAAGAGTTATGTTTTCTAATAATGTGTATCATTTTCTTCTATCGTTCTATATTTCGCTTGAGGGGGGGGGAATGTTGTTATTTTTATTCAAATGAATAGTTGGTATAGATGATCGAAAGTCATAAATTTGATAAACTTCAGTCATCAAAACATGGATTATATAATCCTGTTTCATAAATGAATAATTTAGATAGGATTCTGTTATAACTCATATACATAACATAGTTAATGTTACTCATATGTGGGAAAGAAATTCTCACCAAATAGAAATTAAAAACACTTTTAAATGTAACCATAAAATTTTTTTGACTTTTAATTGTGTGTGTGGATCTCATTACTTGGATAACCATCCTGAATATCTAAATTACAAAAATTATATGTATGTAATATATGGCTCCAAAGCGAGTGAATTTTCAGTATGTGAAATAAATTTTTATTTGCGAATAATATAAATATTCATTAGTTACATAAAAAAATTAATTTTTTTTTGATAATTTCCTTTAATTAAATTATTGAGTTCACTACGGTCTATTAAATTAATATGTACGGTATTTTTTTATACATATTTTCAATCGATTATTTACTTGTACGTGACTGAAAATTATAATTATAAGAGGACAGAAAATATTAGTTCTCGGCATCTGATGTCTCCTGACCCAGTGTAGGGAGATGATAGTTAGTTGGCCTTAGAGTACCGGCGGCCTTTCGAACAACTCACCATTGGGTCCAAGGAAATTGACCGATCGATTTTTTGCTGCACTCTTATCAACTAGGCTAAAATAGATGTTCCAGTCCGGCTAGTTATTAAGGCGTTATAACTTCGGACGTTGTTTAAGAGAGCCGCTGGATTCTCCCCCTTTATTTTCATCATAATGATACGAAAAGAAACATTTTGAATGATATTTTTAGAGAAGAACGCTTTTCCAGCCGTTACTGTAATTGACATACACCCCCTCCCTGTTATATTGCATTTCGTTTCGGACAGCTTCCATTTGGCGTCATCGGCTACCTCTAGTTGATTGGCGAGTCTGTTTTACATTTGCGCCATGCCCAGTTTATCACTAGCTTTTTAATTGTGAATTACGAGTTGTTGTCTTAGTTTTACACACAGAGGCAAGTGTTTTTGCGCCAGGGGCGTATGTAACTAGTAGTTCTAGGCTATGCTGCCGTCTAGTATTAAAGACTTGGCGATCACTTCGATGTCTGATGTCTTCCGACTCCATGGAGGGAGATGACAGTTAGTAACCTTGGAGTATCGGCGTCGTTTGGAACTTTTCACTCTGGGTTCTGAAGAAGAAATCAACCAGTCGATTTTTGCTGTGTGCTTATCAACTAGGCTAAAAGAGACGTCTCATTAGTGCTAGTTATTAAGACACTTTAACTTCTTGCGTTGTTGAAGAGAACCACCTCAAATTCATCAAAATTGAGCTGAATAATTTTTAAACTTTCCTGCTGTTGTATATATTAAATTTCCAAAATTATTATCATGGGAAGAGTAGCGTAGCACTTAAAAACAATCGTTAAATTATTTTCCATCTGCTATCCCTGGAAAATAATGATAGAGAAGAAATAATTTTGCTTTTTAAAGAATGAGGAACATTTTACTTTTGTAATCTATGACTTATTTAAATGATAATTTGTAAATAGAAACGATAAGTTCAGATTTTGTAAGACAAAGTTAACACTGATTGCAAAAACATCATTGAATCGAATGATATTGTGACTTTCTCAAGGTGAAATTAACTACACAAATTTTTCACTATGAAGCACTCAACAAAATTTATTTTTTACATTACTCAAGATGGTAGTTTAAAAACTTAATTTTCCTTTTACTGAAATTTTATGTTTTGTGTGATTAGGAAAATAATAGATGAACTATAAGATTTTCTGAAGGAAATTTTAAGCGATTGATTTAATACATTACCTTTGTTCAATAAAGGCTGAAATTGGATGATTTAATAGAATAAAGTAGACGAAAACAAATATTTTTCTGATAAACATTTTAAGTTTAAAAGTGTGAGATTTTTCTGATAGATAACTTTTACTTTATAATAAGCACCCATTGTTTTTATTTTTTCAGTTATTGTTTATGCAAGATTAAAATTTCTGTTCAGTGTTTTCAAAATTTTGATAAAGTTCAAATTAAAAAAAAATGAAATTCCATTAAAATAACCAGAGTACACTAAATCACTCTAAAAGAAATTTAATGAATGCATCATCATTATCAAAAATATAAAAAGCTTATTGAAAATTGAAATACATAAAGAATCAAGTAAATCAAATCTCAATTTTGAACCGATTATAATTGCACGCATGATACATACATTTTACTATTCGAGGTAAACTGGTAGGAAATAAATTCATTGCTGATTTTCGTCCTCAGAGTCAACTCTTAATCTTGCTCTGAAGTAGATTTCTTTTTGATGTATCCAACTGTAAGTGTTATCAAAAACAATGGTATCTGAAAAGTAATGTTTCCAATTTACAAAGAGTTTGTGTGTGTACTTAAAAAGTTTTACAATTCGCATGAAATTTACACAAAATTTTAATGCATGTTAATAGTTCAAGAGAACCTAAATTATGTTATTAGGAGATAGTTTATGTGTTATCTCTTAACAACATACAGGAAATTGTTTTATATATTAATTAATGTAGTCAATTAATTAACAAAAGCGAATTAATCAACATTAAAAATATAAAGAGAACGTGACTTTTATTTTTTGCATTTTAAAGACCAATGCAACAAAAGTCCTGCTAGGAAGCATTATCATCTATACAAGTATAGAATAAGAATTTAAATTTTTAAAGCAATCAACTAACATTAGGTTTTTTTTCTCTCTCTCTCTCTCTTTATTTAACAACTGAATAAAAAAAGATATCTAGAATACCTAATTTGTATATTCCAAGAGTTATATATTATTCAAAATTTATTAAAGAAAGAATTTCTTATGTAACTATATTTAACTTAGATTGACCTGTACGAAAAAAGCCCTAGCTCCACCTCATCTAAAAACAAGCTCCTTTCATCACAAAGAGAAACAAGGCAGTTGAGGGGGAAGCCAGATTAATTGCAAAATGGGGTGTCTTACTAAAGCAATACGTATTTTTATGCTTCTTAGGTATTAGATACTAACTGTGGTTTATTTTTAATAATAAGGAGGAATTGTTTCTTGAAATGTTGTGATTACAATGGAATGCAACTTTCTTTAAAGGAATATTGTTATTCAAGTATTATAATTAAACAGAAATAATTCGAGAAATCGAAAATGATCAGTAATAATATTATTTGAAAAAGTATGTTTAAAATAAACAGTAAAAAAGGATAATTCGTCAAATTCGAACCAGTGAGTTTCCTCAAGACCTTGTTTTATCCCCTATTACACTAAAAATATGGAAGGAAAAAATGCTTATAGATTTGTAATGTTAAATAACATTTAAATTAGGTTTCAAAGCAATAAGAGTACGGTTAATTATATCATATAAAGAAAGGCTTATATTGTAAAATAAGTTTCTCAGAATCATATGTTAATTGTTTCGGTTTTAAAACTACGTTAGTTACATTTGTTTTCGCCTGGCGTAAATTTCGTCACATTCATCCAAGTAAAAATTCGTTTTTCAATGGCCAACACTGCTAAGTACGGCAACTTTCTTGAAGCATTTAATTCCTCAAATAATTATTTCTTTGCAAGATACTGATGGACCTTTATGCCGATCATGTGGTTCAGATAAAAACAAGTTCAAAAGTTTGAAAATGTTTGGAAAAACCTTCTGATTGTAAATATTTGCAATTTTAAAAGGTGATACTAACTTTGATAACAGTTTACGATATGTTACCTCACGCTCTTTCTTATAAAACATGTCATTCTCTGAAAATAAAGCATCCTTTTCAATCCCAAACGCTTCACTCACAGATGAAAAAAAAAAAAATTATCCTTCATTGATGCAGTCAGTGATGTTTCCATACAGAACAGTAAAATTTAGATGTTTTTTCCCCCGAAATGTGACTTGAAGTACTCAGAGAGAGTATTTTGAAAAAGGTAGTAAAGAGTTTTATAAGTAAAATTCTTGAGGTGAATCAAAATCGGGGTAAGCATCTCTTCCACAAAGTTTTACAAGTACTTCTTTCTCTTGCGACGAACAGTTGTTTTTTCGAAATTTTGACTTTCACAAAAGGTGATTGCTTCTGATCAATGATTCTGGAATTTATTTGCAACTCTAAAATCAACTACAGACTTTTATTATTCTCTAAACAACATCAACTACTTCATTAATTGATACATTATTATCTTATTTTTATTTTGAAAGAATAATCGTTTTTTCTTCTCTATAGAAGAATATATATAGAAGAAAGAATATATCTTTTGCTAAAGAATATATCTATCTCATGATAACTAGTCCAAAAACGTATATTCAAGCTTATTAACACACACTTCAAACCCTAGCCTCTACTACTAATTTTGGAGTCAATAGCGTTATTCAAGACTCTGCTAATCTCGACTCAGCTTCTCAAACACAAACACAAGCAAGGGGACTCTAATTAAGTTGAAGTTTGTTGAATCACACTCAATGATCCAATCAACACTAAACACTGTTTAAATTCAACTAATTCCGTCACATGGAGCCGTAAAATATTGCAACTTTCTCACTTGTTGTTTACATCTCAATTGAGGAATCATCATGACACGCTTTGCGCAACGGACAACTGGAAAAATTTAACACTTGCATGCTTGCATAATAAGCATCAATTTCTTCTTAAGTGTGCAGTTTATTTAAAAGGGGCTGTTCTATATAGCTCGCTAGCTTACGTATCGGCTGTTGAATTTTGTGTCACGTAATACTTTGAGTGACTTTCATCACCGACTGAACAAATTAAATTCTTTACATTTAAAAACACTGCATATCGTTTATAAGGAGCTTCAGTAAAATAGTATATTTGTACAACAGTACAGAAAACATTGCATATACAAACTATGCTTTTGGATACATCTATAAACGTAAGAATTAAAAAATGCATGCAGCAATGAATGTACACTACAGGACATTTTTTTTCTTTCATTCTTGCTGTTCCACTTTTTCAAATACCTCTCATATTTTTTACTCCATTGTAACATTAAAAAATTATATTTCTAAAATCGATTCCAAGTTTCTCGAAAATGAGAGTAGCAGCCTGTGCAAACTTTCCTCATCAATCAAAACGATTTTGTAAGAAAACACCATGCGTTCTTCAATTTCCTGTTCCTTAATAGCATACATAATTACTTGTACAGTACTGCCCAAGTAATGAAACATCTGGAGTTTCATCAACCACAAAAAGCAAATGCTTGTTTTTCTTATCTCCCAAGTATGATATTCTTATTTAGATTCGCCATGATACTGAACATTTCATTTTGTACATCATGATGAATAAAGTTAAAAAACATTTTCTCTGTCTAAAAGCATATATTTTTTTTTCAATAAGACACTATCTGTTGATCTTAGCTTTAATAAGTCTACATAATTACCTCTGTTATTTAAACTCTAATTTTCTCGGTCTCCTTACAGCGAAGCCTTGAATTACATAAAAAGGCTGAACATGAACACGCTGATTAGGCTGAACCTTTCATCATCGAAAATCCATTATTGTCAAAGCTAAATCTGGTATTATTTGCCCCACCTCAGATAGGACTTCTTATAATGAAGTGAGACAAACCATTTCTGGCATTAAATAAAGGATTTCTCATTACGCGTCGTGTCAACAAAAAACTGGTGGTGAAATTTCCACGCATATTGAAATTTGAATGGATGCTGTAAGCTATTAAGAACAGACTGAGACACACACACACACAAACTAAACATCATAAAATCCAAAAGAAACCTATTTACCAGACACAAATTAAAAGTTCAAGTACTGTCATATTTTGAGTATTAGTTCTCAAGCATTAAATCATGAGAAATGTGTTTAAAAAATTTAAGAAAAAGTAATTTTATTGTATAATTTTAATTTAATAATCAGTTTTATAGAGATTTCAAAATTGGCTCAGAATAATTGTTGTATCATTTTGAATTTCTAAATTACTCTTTATTATTTAAAAACTAATTTTCAGAACAATATAGTAGAAAACAGAAAATTAACAGAAAAAGTATTTTGTTTTTTTTCTGCTGATCCACCTAGTAATCAATATTGTGTATTACTAATAGATTATACTTTTAGAAGTTCATGTATTCAAATACGACTCAAAACAGGCTTATTACCAATATACGAGTAGTTTTTCAATTTCTCTCTAGAAATATATTAAGTTGTTTTGCTATCAATGCCAGCCCCCTCTAAGTGGCCAATTAATTGTTTATTCCATTTCATATTGTTTTGGTGAATTTAAAAGTAATTACCGATATCATTGATTAATTATTATTTAATATTCAATACCTTTAAATCAAATTTGATTGTTGCTTTATAAAAATGTTTTAAATCTTAAATATCGTCGAATTACTTAATTCAAGTACTGAAAAATAGCTCAATTTATCTTAAATGTATGTTGGAATTTTTTTTTTTTTTTTTTTTTTGAAGTTTAGATATTAGAGTGAAAACATTAAATATCGTATTTCTACTTACATATTCCCAATTTTTCGCATTTGAAGAGACCTTTCTCTGTGTCATAACAGGTATCTATTCTTTGCTTTCCGATGAGTTCAACTCGATCTTCCAATTCATTTTCTTTTAAATATAATGAGAAACCTATATCTCTATTTTTCGTCTCAAACTCCCATTCGAGAATCGAACCTACTTTGGAAACTTCGAAATTTATTTCCTCTTTAGAACTTCTGGCTACAATCAGTTTTTCAACATCAGATGCCACGGATAATTTTTTCTCATGATTACATAAATAATAGCTTTCAGGAATTTTATGACCATGTATAACCTATAAGAAATATATATAAACATAAAATATGAAAAAAAGAAAACCCGCGCACTACTTGAAAATTGTTACAGAACAATTTTTATTAAAACTTAATTTTGACTGCCGCTTAGTAGTAGAATTACAACTGAATTGTGATTGCTTATTTTTGTGATATAACTGTTTATCAATGTCACTCTAAGAAGAAACACGAGAGCTATTGGCGAAGGACCTCATAATTTCAAGTCTCGGTCAAGTGAGCTGGCATCTGAGTTAGCACTTCGCTCATCAAACTTTCACGTTATGCCAAAGGGAGGACTTGGGACTTCGACAGATTTAACATGCATCAGCATTGCTACATGTTGGGTCTTTCGTGGCATCAGGAAATGAACTTATTACTCGACGAAAACCGGAGGCCACGAATTCAAAGTGAAAGGGGCCTTAAAGGCAAGTCCTTTTATCTGTGTAAAAGGCAGTGCATACGGGTGTTTTCTTTAAAATTTCAAGTTTTAAAACTATAATGGCTTTTTCCGGGGAATAGATTTCTCTTTAGTCCCTGGGATTACTTTACTAAGATGCTTGATATGTGGAACTTTGTCTTAAGAAAGAAACACGACTTATGTAAATTAGCATTTCTGAATAAGAAAAATTATGAATAGATATGGGAGAGAAAGGGATTAACGAGACTTTGTCTCACAATTGCTTAATTTGATCACTATATCGAATCAAGCAGTTGTGAGGCAAAATATTTTAAGCTTGCATACCAGACCCGGATTCTGTTACTAAAAGCTCATTTGATTCAGATCCAATTAAAGCAATTCCACATTTAGAGTTACTAAGATGAATAAATTTCTCCCTTATAATATTTAGTTAAAGATGGTTTGTAATAAACGCTGCTTATTATTAATTTATTTTGATATTGCTTACATCCAAACTGTGAATAAACAAACATTCGGGATCTAATCATTATTGAGCTATTAAGTCTAATACACCTAACGATGCCGATTCACTTGTGAGTTTGAAGGGAACATTACGTAATTGTTTTCCGAAAATAACATCTCATAATTTTGTGTTTAAGGAAAATATTGAATGAAGAATGCTTGCAACTCATTATTTGAACATGCACTATCGAAGTCGAGTGGTTAGACATTGATTCAGGGTAAGGTGTATCTGTAATTGCTGCAGTAACTGAAGTATTAAAGGGTACCTTGTGGTTAAAAAAACCATTCAAGTTAGAGTGGTTATTAGAAAATATGCTAAAGATCTTAGAAGGAACTCCAAACCTAGTAGAGAAATAGAAAAGGAATTTTATACCTGATTTTTCGATGATTAAATTATGTTGGGTTTTATACACGAAAGAGAATTAAATACATTTCGCTACGAGACACCATCATCAGGTAAGAAAAGCTTAGTGTAATAAGCATTCTCATTGACTGATTGTTAATTCATGCCTCTATTAGAAGCAAAACGAGGTGCCAACGGTGACAAATCTTATAATTTTAAACCTTGGCCATGTGACAAGAATGTCACTTGAGCTAGCACCCCTCTCTTAACTTCTATAAACGCCAACCGGAGGACTTAGAGCCCCGACAGATTCAACGCGCATCAGCTCCACTACATGGTGGGTCTCATGGCATCAGGACTCAAACTCACCACTCTATGGAAACAACATGGCCTGCGGGCTCTCGACCATGACCATTAAGGCTAGCCAGGCCTACGATAAAAGCGGAACATTCATATGATTCACGACCCAGCATTCATTCATGTTAAAAAAAAATTATTTATCTAGAGATAAACATTGATTTTTGATTGATCGTTTACTAAAGTCGAGGCTTTATTGGAGAACCTGCACAACCTTGACACTTTATAGTTTCATCTAAAATTAAAACCAAACAATACATTTTCAAATAAACTTATTTAAAAATCAAATCATGGGAGAAATCTAAATTCTTTGCAATGTTTTTACATTCATAAAAGAAATGACAATTATTAGTGTGGGATAATTTTTAATTCGGATATCTCGTAACAGATTTAAGTACAAAAACAAAAATCGTGATTCTGAGCAATTTCGAAAACGCTTGTTTTACTATTGCGCGACTGAATTTTAATATAAGTTAACTTACAGAATTAGATTTGTATTTCTAAGCATTGATTGTAAAAATGTAGTTTTACAATTCGCTTCATGAAATAGCAAATAAGATTGATCATTTCATTTTTTGTATGTATAATGTGATTCCTAATCTACAGAAACTTGATTTCAATTAAGATGTGACGTTCAAGGAAACTTGTAACGTACGTAACTATTATTATAATAAAACAGAGTGTTGTAATTTATTTACTTACAAAAGTATTGCAGAGGGGATTTCCGTCCGGATCAGTTTTGTTTCCTCCAAGAAATGCGGGCAAATCATCAGCATCGATAAATTTTAGAAGTTCTTCTTTCCAACCATCTAATAATTTTGATTCAAAAAAACATAAATGAATGCTAAGGACAAAATATATATCAAAATTAAAATTAAGTAATTTAAATCAATTTCTAAAACAGAATATTTTCTCAATAATTTTGTCTGGTTTTTCGGAAGTTTTATTTCGCAAAATAAAAAAAAAAAAATTCCGTAAAATTACTTTGCAAAACTTTTGAATTGGTATAGAGTTTGAATAAATGAACAACAGGAGTCACAGTGCATCGGAACTGCACACTCAGCAGGTATATATAAGAACCGATTCTCAATCTTGTTGAATTGCGATTAAGGATACCTTTCAACGACTGAAAAAATGCCTCACCGCAGGATTCGAGCTCATTACGAGCAACTGTCACAGTTGGAAAGAGGTAGTATCATTGGATTGAAAGAGGAAGGTTGGGTAAATCGGAGAATCGCTCGTCATGTGGGTCGAAGCGATTCAGCAATTAGGAGATGCTGGCAAGAATGAATGGCAGATTTCAGCGTCATGATGGTAGTGTTCGACCTAGGGCCACAGCAGATAGGGAGGACAGAGTGATAGTCAGATCAGCTGTCACAGCGCCTGATTCATCGCTATCAACTATCAGACGTGCGACCCACACACGACCATGACCATTCACAGGCGGCTCTTAGAGCGAAATCTACACTCGTACCGACCGCTACGCTACCTGCTACTCCCGCCTGCCCACTGTTGAGCCATATTACAGTGGTGCATGGTTCGATTAGGTTTGAATGATGCTGATTGGGGACGTTAAGTGTTCAGCTAAAAATCCCGCTTCCAACTGTGTCCTGACGATAATCGAAAACGTGTTTGGAGACGCCCAGGGCATTCTGCTTTCACTATTGCATGCCACACAGGTTCTCAACCAGGAGTTACGGTCAGAGGTGCCATTTCCCTTGACAGCCGGACCCCTTTGCTCGTCATTAAAAGCGCACTTACAGCTCAGCGGTATGTCAACGACATTCTGTGACCTGTTTCACTGAACCATTGAGAGCTTAACTATTGCTATTTGAACTCCAATAACACTATCGATAGTCTGAACTATCAATGGTACTATCGCTAATAAGTTACGATAAAAAAAAACTCTATGGAACTACTATTAATGGTTCCCGATTGATTCTGGTATCAATAAATTCTATAAACGATCAATAATATTAGAAATAATAATAGGATTATTTTCATGATGTGATAGTAAGACCGCACTTTAGTTTGATTGCCTTTTATCCTACATTGTTCAAATTACTTAAAGTAGTCTTTGATTAATATTTAAGAATAGGTTTCAAACGCTAAGGCGCTTTTTTCATGTAACAAAATATTCCTTCATTTTGTAATATTAAATTCTGACTTCATGATGTAGAAAAATGTTTCATGATTTATATGACTTTCTGAATACACTATGAAGAAATATTTTCCATCCTTAATAATAAATTCTAACTTTGCTATCAAGAAAAATTATTGCTTGATTATAATTGAATTCTGACTTGAATACCAAAGAAAATATTCCTCAATATTCTTTTATATATAATGGTTAACATTAAATTCTAAATTGTTTATCCAAGGAAGTGTTCATCATTAATATTACATTCTGTCTTCTGTGTTGTACTAAATAAAGTATAGTTAATTATGTTATTCATTTTTCAGTTAAATTTTTTTCCTATGTATAAAAATAAATTTCATATATTGCTTTGTAAACTATGTTGCTAAACGAACTTTTAACTTCACATTTTAAAATGAAAATTTACGTATAACAGAATGTTTTTAAATTTTAATGATGCAGTATGATCAAAAGGATCTACGTGTTATTAACAATATGAAATCATTAACTACATCAAATCATTATTTATATCTGATGTTTTAGTAATTCTTATTATCTGACACTAGTTTAAGATAACCATCAATGCGCATTACCTTGAAGATGTTTACTTTCAGGCTTTGTGTATATTTTTGGCGAAAATTCATGCATCTTTTAACAACAACATATTTTCAATATTCTTTTAACAATAACATATTTAAATTATCAATATCACTTACCAAATTACAGATAACAAATTTACTCGAAAATATTTTATGAGTTTTATTAAATTCAATTTACTCTTTATATAACAGATTAAAGCTTTATAATATATTTATAATATATAAATTAGATACAGAGAAACAAAGTTTTTATTTTTGAATTACATATGCGTTTACTATTTTTTCACACGACTAATTATTTTTGATATATAGCGTTTCTTACCAATAATTTGATAAATTTTACATATGTTTTTATGTTTTAATCAGTCTTCGACATAAATTTGGGTTCGGATATTTCTTTGAATATTTTAAAATATTATTATTAACTTCTCTATGTATTTTTTTAAAAAAAGGAAGACACCAT
The DNA here is from genome assembly GCA_019974015.1 of Nephila pilipes. Lineage (NCBI taxonomy): Eukaryota > Metazoa > Arthropoda > Arachnida > Araneae > Nephilidae > Nephila > Nephila pilipes. The sequence goes on from BMAW01037828.1 coordinate 52,308, forward strand.
TTATTGATAAATTTTCCATATTTTCTGTTTTGAAAATTCCCGAAACATTTTCATTTATCTACGTAAGGCATCACTAAAAAATCACTCACATAATAAGTTTATAAATAAATTACCTGCTTTGTAGCAACGTATCTTCGACAATAGAGCGGAAGACAAAATATGTTTGATAATGGAAAAAAATAAACTGAAATAACAGTTCGCTGGAAATAATACAAGAAATATTAACGAAACCTTTGAAAATACAGTGAAAATATACTATTGAAATATAATATATTAGTAAAAAATAATATTAACTGATTAGGAAAATATAATACACGCTCGTACTAATTCTAAAATTACTCAATTCATTTAATAAAGGTTATAAAATAAATAAATTCATAAACCTGTAAGACAATTTTGTAAGATTTATGGGCTAATACGGTTTATATAAACAAAGTTATATATATATACATAAATTAATTAGAAGCATATTTTAATTGTAAGTTTGTATTCTTTTTCTCAAAGATGCTGATTTGCATATTACTTGGATGAATAACATTATTTTTTCTGCAGCGTTATACACGAAATTAAATATTTGGTATACTCATTAACATTTTTTCTCTTAACTATATAAATTATCCGAATTAATAAAATTCAAATAGATTTGAATTATTTGAAATTAAAAAATTTAATTCCATTACAAGTTCTTATTCTGTTACACGCAAAGTTGATTATATATTATTTAGTTTAAAATAATCATTTTCATACAGTTTAGCTTAAAACAACAATTTTTGCCGAATGTTGAGGCAAATTTTTAATTTTGTCCGCATAAAGCTGCCGAATTGGATATCATTATTTACTACACTTTTTAGTGTTAATTAATATGATTATTTTAATCTGATTAAAATAGAAGAAATTTTCTTATATTTGAGGTCTAGTTAATGGAATGTAACAAGTCTTCTTATTAGAATGCCCATTCCTTTACCCGACCTGCGTACATGCCATGAATGTAATTTGTACTATTAATTATTTTAAATGAATGCTCATCTGACAAAATTATTTCTTCTTTGAATTCTTTTTCACATAAAATGAATGAATAGCATTAAATTCATTTTTTTTTTTAAGTTTACAATAATATTTGGGTGTCAAAAATATATTTACATTCAGATTAATACTGTAATACTAAATATACTTTTTTTTTTTTTTTCGTTTTAATTTATAGAAATATTTTAATTTGAATAAACTAGAAGGAATTCTTTATTTTATTTTGCTAAGGTTGTTGGATCGGTAATTATTATTTAACACACTTTATTCATTTTAATTTATTCCTCCCTTTTAATCTAGATGGATTTGAAGCAATTTATAATATTTTTTTCCGCGCAATCCTGCCGACATCGGATATTATTATTTAATGCATTTTTTCTTGAAATTTAATACAAATAATCTGAATAGATTAGATTGAATTGTTTAATTGAATTAAATTGTCATTAATTATGGAATAATTTTATCGAACAGTAAGTATATTAAAAATTATTTGTGCTGTTAATATTTGAATATCAACAGCACAAAATTTCTACAACAGCTCTTTTCTAACAAATGTTATATGAACAGAAAAGGAATTTAACGGTCTTTTTATACCCATCGTGTCTGACTATTCTAAAATGACAAAATACAAATTAATTTTAATTAAGAAGATGCAGTTTACAATAAAATAAAAGAATACTTTGGGGTAAAAGCAGTTTCTTTTCAGTTATAAAAATAATAATCATTTCGGCCTCTTCTGATTGGAGACACATTTCACACAAACACGTAGACCTCGTGAATATACGCGCGTGTAACAATTTTTGTTTTCAGACTGTATATGTGATCGAACAATGTAACATCGATTTTAATCTTAAGAATAGTTTCTTTCTAGTGCTATGTTCTTTGCAGTTTTCCGTGTTATTTTAGTATGAAAATAAGAGAAAAAGCTAATCTTAGCGGATTACTACGTTTTTGTGAAATCTTTTGGATTAATACGTTTTCTGAAATCCTCCGACAACGACTATTTCATCCCGTCAGCTTTCCCATAATGCGACTCTTCCAATCAGATAAGTAAACTTTTGATTATTCATCTATAAGAATTTGTAGAGTCGTGTTATTTTGAATTTATATGCAAGAAAGTTTAGTATAAGCTAAATTTATTTCTGCGATATCTGACATCCTTGCCGGGATATCTGACGGTGTATTGAAAACTATTTTATTTGATTTTATATTACTAAAAAGAAATATTTTGAATCATAATTATGTCGGAGGATAGAATAGCTTTTTTGAAAAAAAAATGAGAGTATTCTAAGAGTTACAGGAACTAATAAAATAACAAAATTGGAACATGAACTTTCGAAAAAAGAAAAGTTAAAAGTTAACGAATTTGAAGGAATCTTGGAAACTCTAAAAACTAAATTTGAGAGTCGAAATTATGTGGATAAAGAATTGGAACCATTATTTGATGAGGCTGAATTTCAGAATGAATTCATGAAATCTGAAGAATATTGTGATAAAGTTACAATTTGTAAATTTAGAACCAATAGGCATATTCAGGAATTATACTAAAATATGTTGGATGTCAACACTTCTCATTTCAATCAAAACATTGAGAAAAATAGCCAAACTGGTGAACGAAATGTAAATACCGAAGACAATACTGTGCGGATAAAATTAGCTGAATTAACTATCTCTAAATTTTATGAGGATATAAAACAATAGTTGAATTTCTGGAATAGCTTCGTATCGTCAATACATAACAATGATGATTTAGTTCCAGTAAATAAGTTTAATTATTTGTATGGAGGTTGGCATCGGTATGTTGTGAATAATCACGCTCATTTTAGGAGAAAAAAAAGTTTATTAAATGATGAAAAATTAATGAAAGAAACGGACACGCATTTCTGCGTGCTTACATATCGAGGTCTAACCATTTAATCTACGTTCAAGGTGGCACTGCTGTAGCACAGCGGGACAATTCCCACAATCGGCTATCCGACAATATCATTTGACCTCAGGTGAGTCAGTAAAGGTATAATTAAAATAATAATATATATGCACACATTTTTGAAAATAAAAACACAATTGAAAATTAAGAACATACTCACTTAAAATTTGATTAATATATGGTTGAATACTAACAATTAGGAAAATTCAAAAAAATTAAGCTACTTCACAATATCTGAAACACAAAATAATGAGAAAAAAAATAAAATTCACTCTATTAGATAAAAGAATTTTAAGAAAAAATAATAATGTCTTTTTAAAGTTCGGATGAAAATGCCATTGCATTAGTTCATCAGGTAATAGCATCATTAGTCCAATGCATGAGAGATTCAGTACAAGTACTGGTTTTTGCTGGCCTTTCAAAAATGCGACACTTTTGAGCTTCGTAAGTGTATTTCGGTTTGAATTTCGCTATCATGTATGGACCTAAGTATTTTGGTTTCAGTTTGAGTCCTGGTCCCAATTGAGTACGTTTGATGGCGACAAGATCATTAAGCTTGAAAGTAGATGCTGGTTTACGCCGGAGGTTGAATTTCTACTGTTTTCATCTTGAAATTACAGGATTTGTTGTTCAGCTTGCTTCCTTAATATGTCGCGGTTTTTGACGAAATCAGCTAGGATTTCTTCATCAAGTAAATTTATGATATTAAGATCTTGTGGAGTCTTCATTTTTGTACCAAACAGCATTTCGAAGGGAGTTGTTTGAGTTTGAATGCTTCGTTGGAATGGTGAATTTATAACCTTTTGGACTTCTTTGACGTGCATATACCATTTTTCTGGTTTGCCTATGGAAAGTTTAGATATAACTGTTTCGATTGTAGAATTTAAACGTTCTACTTGTCCATTTGTTCTCTAGGTAATCCGGGGGTGATTGGAAAATGCTCGATTTTTTCAGTACTACAATAATTTTGAAATTGTTGAGAAATGAATGCGGTACCACGATTAGTAATAATTCGAGATGGATTGTCAAATATGTATTTTTTATTTTCTAATTTTGAAACAATTTTTGCATCATCTGTTGACTTCGTTGGATAAAGCCATGCGAATTTCGGAAAGGAATCAAAAATATGTTTATAATTCTTGTTTTTGATATGGAATGGGCCTAAATGGTCAACATGATATGTGTGCAGAGGAATGGGTTCTTATTCGATAGGATATAAAAGACCATCTTGTTTGCCACGTTTGCAATTAACCAAAATACATGGAACACAATTTTGAATTAAACAGTCTATTTTTTCTTTAACTTTAGGGATATAGAATTGATGCTGGAGTGCTTCTTTTCTTTTAGAAGCATAGAGTCCATGCTCATGAAAGTTGCGTATAATGTCGTTCTGCATATTCTTAGGAACAACGGGTAGTTCTTCACCATCAACAAACTTGTAGAGTATATCGGATTTTAGAAGGTAATCTTTGTGAGGTTTGACTTTTAAACGTTCTCTAATTGTTTGGATTTCAGTGTGTTGTTCTTGAGTTGTTTTGATATTTGCAACGAGACTGTCTTGTACGACCAAAACTGGGTATTTACTTAATGCGTCTACGTGATTCGTTTTTAAACCGGAGCGATGCTCTATTTTATAATCAAAATCTTGTAGTTGCAATGTCCATCACGCTATCCGAGTGCACAAATCTTTTTTTTTTTTTTTTTTTTTTTTTTTTGAGTGCCATTGCGAACGCGTTGCAATCAGTAATTATTTTGAAATATTTGCCAAACAAGTAAACTCTAAACTTTTTAATGCTTGGACAATAGCTAAAACTTCAAGTTCATAGCTGCTATATTTTGTTTCAGCGTCTGTCATTTTCTTACTCATAAAATATATTGAGTGAAGCGTATTATCTGTCATTGTTTTTTGGATTAAAATACATCCATAACCATGAATACTAGCATCACAATGAATTTTGGTATCAGGGTTCTGATTATAAATATTCAGAACAGGTGGAGAAGATAAACATTGTTTGAGACAATTGAATGCTTGTATTTCTCTATCAGCAAATTTAAAGTCACCATTTTTCTTCAGAAGTTCTGTTAAAGGATATGCAATGATGGAGAAATTGAAAATGAGTTTCCGAAAATATCCAGCAAAGCAAGAAAAGATTGTAAGTCTTTTTGGCATTTCGGTTCAGGGAAATTAACAACAGCTTTGATTATTTGCGGTGACGAGTACAATTTACCATTTTTAATAACATAGATTTTTGCATTTTTGAAAATTTATGTCTAAGCCGTAAGAGGAAGCGAGTGAAAATACTGATGTGAGTCTTTCGAGACCTTCTTCTGTATTTTTAGATTTTATAATGACAACATCCATGTAACTTAATACATGACCTTTAATAATCAAATTCTTAAATATTGTGTTTATGTACCACTGAAACACTGTTGGTGATGTGCAAAGACCGAAAGGAGCACATAGAAACTTAAATTGTCCATTATGTGTCACAGATGATGTATATCGTCGGCTATTTGGTTCTATTTCTAAATTTAAAAAAAAAAGCGTTTCGTAGATCAATTATACTGAACGTATTTGTATCTCGAAGGTTATCAAGCAGATCATCTATTAATGGTAAGGGATCTTACCAATTATAGATGATCTCTTACAATATTTTTATTAAGTTGTCTATAATCAATACAAGCTCTCGGGGATCCGTTTTTTTTCCTGACAACAACTATTCGGATCGAAAAATCAGAAGAGCATGGCTCAACAATACCTTCAGCCAACCATTTCATAACTTGGTCGCCTACAATTTTTCTTTCAACAAAAGGTAATTGTGGTTTATGTATTATTGGAGGTTTCATTCTTTAAATTAATAGACATCTGAATATAAGTAGTTTTAGTCTTAACTGGCTTATAGCTTGAGATCAAATTATGAAGAATATTTCGGTGAGTTTTTGTAACATATGATCCGATTTTATTGTGAGTTATAATTTATCATTTGTTGAGATGTTACAGATCGAAAATTGCTCTTCATTTTCCGTTTTAGTATCTGAAATTTTAGTTAATCTGACACCGTCTGTGTTGATTTTTCATTTCGGTCTGTGTTAAGAGCGTTAACGGTGAATAAAAAATTTCTGAATAACACCCATAGATGGCGATGAGAATTCCAAGATATTTGGCGCGTTGTGTTGACTGGAATATCCAACTTGAGCGATAAACGAGCCTCGATGTACAAAGATCAATTGGGGAAATGGGGTACATCATGGAGTTTCACAGTTGTAAGTTTGAAAGATTATCAAAATACATTTATTTAATAAAAATCTGGACAGTAAAGGGAAGCTTTCATCTATTTTAAGTGTGAAACTTTTATCTTTTGCTTATTCTTTAACTTTTCAGGTTTCTTTTTATATTAAAATATAAAAATATCTCTTTCCATATGCTACGAACACCACTTTTTGAGTAAGACCACAGTACCAGAGAAAGTTCGTTTAGAATTTTAAGCAAATACTTTTCTTATTGATGCCTGTTTTCAAAGAATAAGCAAATATTATTGATGTAAATAAGAAATTAATAATATTTTCTTCAGTAAATAAATACTTTGATGGATTTTGTGCTTATTAGCATCGAACGTAGGAGCAACACGAGGGCTTTGAGCAACGGACCTCGCAATTTTAAACCTCGATCATGGACGAGGATGACACTTGAGCTGTCATCTCCCTCTCCAAACTTCCTTCTAATCCTTTATTTTTTGTTATTCATTCAGTATACATATTCAAATACATCTGTAACAAATGGTTTAATCAAAAAAATGCAGGGCAATGTTTTTATTTTCCAGATTTTGAAGATCATAATAAGTTTCCATTATTAGAAGCAAATTTCTCTACACTTAAGTAATGATATGACATAGAAAATAATAATTTAGTCAAGTTTATCCTTCAAATTTTAGATAAATAATTTCCAGATATTAATTTATAATTAATTATTTTCCAGGTATAAATAATTTCCAGATATTATATCCTTCAAATCTTGAAAAACAAAATGTGAAACTTGTGCTTAAGATATGTAATAACTTTGTTATTCAGGGGCTTTAACAATCAGGAGAGCAACATAAACTAATAAGTTATGAAACAACATCAAATTTTATTTCTTTAATTTGTAGGAGGTGAAAAATTGTTAACGTTAAAACAACTTTAAAGGGACAACATTTACTTGATCCTTATCAACAACCGATTACTTTATCATCAGATAACAAAGGATGTGAATTCTTACACAACATTTTATTTCTTTAGTTTCGTGGAAGGAAAAAAATGTACTACTGAAATCCTAACTAAAGAAACTCATCTTGCTTTTATTCATACAACATATGCCATACTTGAAATGTCAAAATATTGTATATAAATGAATTAAAATTTCAATATTTTCTTCATGGGAAAATCCAAACAGATGCATCAGAAAGTAGTTTAGGGAAATATAGGACAATTTCAGGTTCTGCATATTCAATATCATTTCGACCGCTTTATGAAGTAGAAGCTAAACTAATAATGCAAAATATTTTACCTCTAACTTTAATTTAGAACACTTTTGCGCAGCTTAAGTTTTTAACTTAATTAGACATTGATTTGGAATATTCGTGCAATGAAAGTCATTTAGAGTCTTCAATATTGCATGATTTTAATATAACACAATCTGAAAAAAGATTTTACGATGTTGAACCTTATCTACCTCTTTTAACATATTTAGCTGGAGTAGCGTGTAACAACCCTAGCGATTCAGACCAAAATAGTTGGATATTGCTCTCGTCTTTCTTTTTGAATGTTAAATAGATCCATTTCTTGTACACATTACTCAGCATAAATGGTGTATTCTTTATATTTAGTGTAAAAAGACACTTTAATATTGCGCATACAGTGAAACGAGGAATTTTTGAAAGCCCTAATTCCAAAGTTAACAAAGTTTTATTTAAAATGTATTTTACCGTCAATTATTGATGGAAGAGCGCTTCGGAAGATGTCTTTGAGAGAGCCATCTGGAGTAGAAGAAGCAATTAAAAATAAAAATAAAAAGTGACTTATATTATTTCGAGGTTCTTAAATCAAGTAATGTTAAAATGTAACCTAAAAAGTTAGCAGAAGGGATAAAAAGCGCAAGTATCAAAACAGTTTTATTTTCTCTATCGCGTTTCAGACAAATCGTGATATTTGAAAGACTTCTACAATTGAAAATTATGTAACTTTGCTTTTTCGAATTTAAGACATCATTTGCATTTTTAGAAAACTAATTTTCAATCTTTCAAAAGCTCCAAATGAATCAGAATTTTTTCTTTAAATTTTTTTTCCTAATTTAAATGAAAAATACTTATGCTTAGTTATAATATGAGGAGGGGGAGGAACCCTCTGATAAACCAAAAAAAAAGGTTCAATTTTGCTATGGTAATATTGTTTTATGTTAGATAGCTGTTCTGTTAAATTCAACTGCAATAGATATTCTTTGAATTAATTATAAATCTGAGCTAATATGTGTAAACTGTGTTACCCTCAAACTATAGCGCATCTTATGTTAAAAAGTTATTCGAGGACTTGGTTAGAAAATTCAAAACTCCGATTTTAATTTTCAATAATAATAATAAAAAAAAAAAAAAAAAAAAAAGGCGAATGTTAACGATTATAAAGTGTGAAGTTCTACACTGATTAATATATTACATAGATTAAATATCGATTAATTTAATTAAAATTTTACGCGATTTGTTTCCGTACACCAGTTACATAAAAATAAGTTATATGAAGCTTTTTTTCCCTTGTTACTGAATGAATCATTTATGATCAATGCAATATTTGTTACAGTAATCATTTGGTAAAAATTGATTGATAAGAAGGAGGGTTAAAAATAGAGAAGGATCGGTGGGGTATCCAAGGGGTGCGTCACCCGTCTTCATCAAAGACGGTAAAATCCAAGGGAAATAAAAAGAGCACAAGGTTGTCTTGGCGTATTGTATTTGCTAAAAAAGGCAAGTTTCTGAGGCGATAAAGAAAAACAAGTGTTGCAGTAGACAAAAAAAATCACGCAGGGATCATAGGTATATTTTATTTTTCTGTGATTATCAGCTTATAACATCAAAGATTGGGTTTCGAAATGGTTATATTTTTAACGAATGTGGAAAGCGCATTTCCGTAGGATTTAGTTCAGTTTTCTTTATGGAAAATGTATAATAATTTTGAAGAGATTATGAGAAGATGAGATTGAAATGCACAAATATTAATTGATCGATATAATCTTTTGATAGTATATTTATTTACTAAAAATTTAAAAATATAATGTATACTTATAATTACATTTATGACAGAAATAACTTATTACAAATATAATGTATATTTACGATAATTTCTTATTTACAAGCTCAAATGGTGTTTTAGACTTCGAAGATTGAAATTTATTTCCAGTTTTTTGCTACCATTATTCATTTATTTGTTTTTCATTCCTTTTTATATACCAATATTCTCAAAGGAAAAGTTACAGTTGATTGAACCAATATTTTTGTGTTTTGTTTCTTTCATACGAATACTATGAATATTGTTGAACAGTTAGAAATTTTATCTAATGATTCTACAACACATTACAATGTAAATTGAAATATAAAAACAATGTATTGTACGCAATGTAAATTATATGGAATTCAGCTTAAGTAAGAGTATTTTATTAATAATTTTTTTAGTGACTCTAGACTTAAATTTTGTGAGATGCTTAATTCAATTTGTAAAATAATAATAAATAAATAAAAGAAATTAAGTTAAATAAAAATTAAAAAAAAAAAAACTTTTGTTGGAAGAAACAAATTATTTCAATGCATCTTAGCGACTAAATTAAAATTTCGCATTTTATGCTTCACGAAATAATAATTTGCATTTTGATATATTTTTTAAAGGTTAAAGAAAATTTAAGTAACTTTTAATTGATTTCGGAAAAGTTCAATATTAATTTAATTCAGATTCTCTCTTCTCTGCTTTCACTTCACTAAATCAAAACTTGTATCTTAAACATCTTTTCAATAACACAAATTTACCATTGCACACTAATAAATTTTTATGAACACACACAAAATATTCCCAAACCGGAGAGTTTATTAGTGGTTAGTTCGTAAGATTCGCGTACGCTTCTGTGAATCATAAAGCTTTCCCCATTATTTACCATTAGTCACAATTTACAAGTTGCTATAATTTCAATTCAGAAAGTAACTGTAAATGTTCGCCAAAAATAAGCATTCCTCGCTATGAGTACGTTCCACAGAAAAAAATATACTGGCGCCATCTGTTGCAGATAGTCCGAAGTACGCCGATAATTAATAAAAATTCATAAAAATTTATGAAGTATATATGAAAAATTCATTCATATATACTTAAAAAATTGATTAACAACGCCATAAAACTATATTCTGGCTACGCTATTTGATAGAGGGAAGTATATACTTTTAACAGATTCAATTCTGATTGAATCAATAAATTTTTTCTTGTAGAGAATGTGTTTGAACATTTCGTCTCCTATACAATAACATAAAAAATTGAATATCCATTTCCCATTGAGGCAAAAAATTGCATGTATTTTTTAAAAAATTAAAATTCTAAGAACGCTAATTAGAAAATAATTATATTTGTTATATCCATAGTAATTTATATTAGTATTGAAGCATTTCTTCGACCTGAAAATGTGTTCGAACTTTGAGCCCTATTCTTTAACATTAGCCGAGAACAGCCTTAAAATATCTATGCCAATAATAGCATTTCTCTCCAAATTTCTATACCATGGCAACGGGAGGACTTCGATCCTCGACAAATTTAACGTTTATCAACCTTGTTACGCGATAAATCTTTTGTATCCTCGGGTCTCAAACCCACAACTCGATGGAAAGTACACCGACTGCTAGCTTGAGCAATAGGGTACTGCTGCTTTTATTTGCATTTCGCATATACTATTTTTTGAAGTTTATTCAAACATAAAAAAATAAAATGATTCTTTAAAATCTTGCATAAAACACCTTACATCATATGTATCAGATCCACTAAGTTTTCAATGAGAATTTCAGAGATCTTTCAAAACAAAATAGAGGGAAGGGTCAAAAGTATTAGAGGACTTGTTATGATTCAAGGCCGGAGACATTACAGAAGGGGGAAAGAATGAAAAAGGATTTTCTTCTGTTTCATCTGGATTTTCTTTCTGAATAGCCCTCGTAATTGAGCATAATAATAATTATTATATACCTATATTTTATGAATTGTTATTAAAGTAAATTAAATATTGCTTACCATTGATGATAAATACATTTTTAATTCTATCGGGATAATTATCTTGGCATATCTTAAGGTAGTACGGAGTTATTTCAATATCTGAAAAGAAAAAAAAAACATTTTAAGACATTGTTCTACATTTAAATAAAACATCTTCAATAATCAAAAGTTAAGCCACTCCAATCGAAGACGCACTCCTGAGTTTTGGCTGAAAGGAACATCTCACTAAAGCAGTGATTTTATAGCAGCATACCTCGAAAATATCCAAACTCATACATAAACTTAAGAATTAAATAAAAATTAGATCGAGTTAAACGCATAAATAGATATCGAAAACAAAATGTCTCTAAATACTCCAGAGTATCATTATTATAATAAATAAATACAGCTGTTAATTTCTAATATCTGCATTATCAGATAATAGCAGCATATGTATATCCAACTTCAGATTCAACATTTTGCATTTTCGCATACAACCGCCTGTGCGACGTGTACCATCGATGGTGCACGACGTATGCTATTTGTTAATGTGATGCATCATCAGTGATACATCATTGCATGTATGAAATCAACCAAGTTTAGGTAAAGCTTTAAGAGCTTAGTTTTAGTTAAGAGTTAAGAAAGAGTGAGTTTAAGACTGCCAGGACAATAAGGGGGGGGAAATAATATACCGAATTTAAGATTCCTTGTATTATGATACATACTTGTATGTTTTAAAATTAGTAGTAGAGCTTTGTTTTTTGTGCGCCTAATAATAATATTTTTATCACTTTACAAAACTATAAAATAAATAGATTTTTTTTTAGATAATTTTTTTTTATAAATAGATTTTCAAGAGCTAAAAAGTAGCTATATACAGTTACAACGAACTGCCTTTGTACATATAATAATCATCACAGTTTAGATGGGCCGTAAGAATTTGACAGCGGGCTCAAATGTAGCATGTAAGGAAGACTTAAAAACTCTACTCTAGAAATATATGAGAACTAATAGTAGCAGACATCGTAATTTTAACCACGATCAAACTCACAACACCGACGCTAAACCTGCAGGAACAATATAATGTAATTCTTAATAATACTTACCATATTTGGATAGCATTTATTATATACATGTCATGCTTGTTATATAATATGTGTGACTATTTAGTGGGGAGCAACGTGAAACAACTTACAATAAATATATTTAAGTTTATGTTTGTATAGGTTTTTTTTTGTAGCGGGTAAAATTTCCACAACATCGAGCAGATCTCCCAAGAACTATCGCTTTTTAACGTTCCTTTCTTTTTTCCCTCTCATAAGCTCTCTTTTCGGGTTGGACAACTTTTCGCACCTATCTTTAGAGTTGGCTCTTTACCACTCTCCTCCTATCAGTGCCCTTTCCTGATGGAATCAACTCAGAGCGACTCTGCGAGATTATATGATATTCACACATATATATCACATTTTTTAATAACAATTAGAAAATACATCTGATAATTATTCGTAAAAAAGAACAATATACATCAGACCTCGGTAACCGAGGGATCATGACATTGAGCATGTGGCCGGCGATTACTTAGGGTTGCGTGTTGGAATCCAGTTTCCACTAAACACCGATCATGAAAAGAAACTGATACTTGTTAAATCTATAGAGGCTCATAGTCATTTAGTTTACGGGACTTGGCGTGGCTATGGAAAAGGGATCCCAGCTCAAGCGTAGTCCTCGTCATGAGACCTTGGTTCAAAACAGCTCGTGGCAGATAGAACCCAAGTCAGACTTCTACCCTCGGGTGTTCAAGGTTTTTGGAATTAAAGGAAGATGTTTCTTTGTCCATATTTCCACGAATGGTCTCATTGATTTACTCTATCCGGAGATCAGATAAGATTAGAAACAGCAAAATACAGACATAAAGTCGTATCTTTTATATGACACCTATTATACTTCTAATAATCATTAGAAAATAATTCAGAAAATACATCTTATACTTTTATTTGAAAGAATTATTGAATCTGATTGTTAGCTATGTTATATTGAAACAGTCATTAATACTACACATGGTTTATGATTTTTTTTAACGTATGGATAGAATTTTTCTCTTATTATCTGTAATAAATCGATTTCGTTATCATTTTTCTGATAACAATTTGCTATGAAATTTTTTCTTAGTCTTGGTTATAGAAATGAAAGCAGTATGAGTGTTTTTGAAAAATGATGATTCTTTTCTTTTTATGGAAACTGTCCGAGAGGAAAAATTATGAATACCTGATGCATTAAATCCAAGAATAGAATAAATATTATTGGTCGTGAATTTTTTTTTGCAGTTGATTTAGTTATATATTAGTTTAGTTAATTTACAAAAATTTGGATTTTTCTCTCTTGAAACAGTCTGAAAAATAGAATATACTTGATTGCGATTGTTTTCAACCATTTTGCTTCTTTACACACTTGAAAATATATTGCTCATTACAAAGACAGTATTTTCTTTTCAAACTTTTGTAGCTGATTGTTAGAGAATAATAGTAATTCATTTATAGCATGAAAAACATGACTTTTAGTCAACGAAATGGCCAAACAAGAATTATGGCGTTTTCCTGTTAAAGTAAATAAAAACATTTTCCGAAAGCAAAACGCAACTTAAAATCACACCAAGATTTATTTTTTTGAAAAACAGAACTTTTTCTTTCGTAAAATTTTCTACAAAATAGGCTTGTCTTGCATGGTAATTGGGGTTATTCTCCAACATATATTATATTGACCTAATTAAGAAAATCATAATCGTAAATGATTTAAACAATCAATTTATGCTCAAGAGTATTTGTCCAGTTAACAGTTTTCAAAAACATTGTCTTTTTTTAAGCTTTTTAGTAAAATGAGGATAGATGCGAGTTTTGGATTTTGATGTTTTTCAATGACTTTTAGTCTTGAAAATAAACTAATATTTTTATTAGCCACCTAAAAGGCTATTGTTAATAAATTGTTTTACCAGACCACTTCTTGTATCTTATCACTTTTAAATTTTTTGATATGTAAATTAGATTTTTTATAACCATGTTTTGTTTCCAGATTTTACGGTTCTATCCCTAGACTTAATATTAAATTTTTCTATATTCTTTCAAATTATACTTAATGGTTTTGGCTCAAATGTTAAATATAAACATTTAGTAATTTTAACCATTAACTAGGATATTATTCAGATATCTTAATTTTATGCTATTATCTATATTCTTAGTGTTAAATTTTTCTATATTCTTTTATATTCAATTTAACAATTTTCATTTTAAGTACATTATGCTTAAAATATATTCAGTTTAATAATTAACTGTTTCCATTAATTTTAGTTACTATTAGCTTAAAATATATTCAGTTTAACAATTTATCGTTTCCTTTAATTTTAATTACATATATCTTGTATTATTTACGTTACGTAAGATATTGTGGAAGGTATTATGTTGGGTGATGAATCGTATGATCGAATAAAAACAGTACTTACAGGAGATTTTAATGTAAACTTTACAAATTGACAAGGGGAAGGATTTATTGAAGATTTTAAAATAATCGATTTCGAATTACAAACCAATCCAAAACACTGTACTACACGCGGAAATACTACAATCGACGCTATATTTTCTACAAAAAGTTTAAAAATTTATTTGAAATTGTGTGGGAGTGTATGGATAGTGTATTTATCTATCAGAAACCTTTGTATGGAACATTCAAATAAAATATACTAATTTATTTTAAAAAAAAGCCACGTTAGTAGCTAAATCTATTCTTTTCAAAACTTTGCTATGAACTTTTAAATTTTCTTTCACTAATTTTGTGTTTCTTTTTCAGGCCGACTCATTTTCACTAAAATATTTTATTATGTAGCTTTTAATACATTCCAGTGTGTTATTTTTATGAATTCTAAGAGGGGAACTAAAATATATTTTACTTTGTAACCCACCAGTTTTATTCCACAGTTGAATTTTGTAATGCCATTATAATTAGTTGTATTCCAAAGGACTGAGTCTTTAAATTTCTGATATTAAAAAAAAAGATTATTTAATCACTGTTAAACGTTTTTGAAACAGGGTAATTAGCTTATCCGTGAATATTTTAAAATTACGTATTGCAATACCCTGGCAATCCAAATTAATAGAAATTTCGTCACCTCATTCTGTTATTGAAACATTGGTGGTTATTTATTTAATTTTTTTTTTTTTTTTTAATTTCACCGAATGTTGGAAAACGCGATACAAGAGTCGTTAAGATGCTCAAATAAACGACACGCAGACTTAGTCCCCCAAAAAAACTCACAAAAAGTTTTCTTCTAAATAAACAGTTTACCATTTCAGCATAAAACGTGTACATTTAATAAAATACAAAAAATTTGGATCCTTCTATGGAAGTATAACTTTTACCTTTGAAACAAAACTTTTTGAAAAATTGTTCTATATATAAAATTGTCATAATTTTAAATACATGTGCTCAATCAAAATTTAATTACATACATACACATATAGCAATAGTAACTACAATAAAAAAATCACATCTTATAACAGGATAAGAATATCAATCATAAATTCAATACTATTAAAATAAAGATAAGCTGCATTTTTATAGAAATCAATAAAATACCAAAATAATATTATTGTAATGCATTTAAAATTATTACAATTAATTAAACAAAGTTAAATTTAAACGTAACAATTAAAAACCAAAATGTATTAAGGAACTTGGAAATTTATGAGATAGCCCAGCAAAAGAGAACCAAAAATTTAGAATAATAGAAATAATGTAATTAGTACTGTTCCATACTTTGGAATGGTGTGTACATGGAATAGAAAGTTGCATACTTTGGAATTGAATATGTGTTTCAAACGTTATTGTGGATCTAACTTTCTCTCTTTTGTTATCTCAAGTGCTTAATGCCCGCCTGTAGAGGGTGTCTTGTAAGGAAGAGTGTAAGATGACTCTCACACAACCCCATCAGATCAGAAACAGACTCAGAGTATAGAAGTAAATTTCAAAGTATAAGTAAGCGATTTGACACTCGAAAGTTTGTGGATCTCATGGTGATTGAAGTGCTAAAAGTAAATTGCACTGATCACCAAGGTAATGTGGAAGGATTTAAAAGAATAAAAGAACTGTTGTAAGTTTTAAGAAAAGTAAAAGAAAACTAAGAAAAGATAATAAATAAGTAAGCTAAGTTAAAAGTTATAATTAAGAAACTTTCTTTTCAAAAAATTAACAGGATAAGCAGTTTTTGCAAAGTGAAAAAAAGAAGTTATTTGTAATATTTTGATAAGTCAATTGACTGATTTGATATTTCGCAGTAAATAATTGAATAATATATTTCTAAAAATATGTATGCTTAAATTATTATCAAATGGCACTTTATTAATATGGAAACAGTGGATATATATTTGTTTCTTTTTTGTCATAAGTATTACTAATAATCCCATTATCTGTTACTAATAATCCCATTAGCTAAGAAATCTGTTTCATGAGAAATCACGTTAATTTCAATCAGATTTAAATATGAAAGAAAAAAGATAAGCCATGTATAGTATCTTTATTAGAATTAATTTGAAAAACAATAGGAATAAAATCATCAACATATCTAAATAATTAAATTAATTTTCCTTTTGAATTGTTCTTTTAAATGTTCCTAGTGGGAAGTTCATCCTATTTTCTGATACAAATCCTTTTGATCTGATCTAATTTATGTGATCACACGCTATAAATTTACATGAATCACCATCTCATAATGTTTCACATCCGAATGGAGATATCACAATAGACTTTTTGACTGCAGCTGAAACACCTAAATCTAATACCACGTGATCTGAAGAACTCCTTACCTATAAATTCCAGCAGAGAAAATTTCGCTCTCTTCAATTTTAGCCACAAAGGCAAAACGACACAAATTGGCGTCCTCAAATTTTTATGATGTAACTTTTAATATGAATCTTATGGTTTAGCTCCAGAAACGATACCGCTATCTCGCTGTAGTTGCCTCTCTCTCGTAATTTATTAATAAATTTCTACTTTCAATTGTTTAAAGTTCCCTTCATTGTGCATATATATATATATATATATATATGAGGTGTGAACCATTGAATAACGAGATTGAGACGTTGTTACAGATGTAATACGTATGCGCCAGACGCCAGCGACCGATAGATATTTAGCGTGAAACCTTCTCTTTCGAATGTAGTGCCTCTCACTTATGTAAGAAAATCCGTATAACCGTAGCCTTCGTTTGCATTGATGTTATTATCATTTTTTGTGGTTGTTTCGCCAAGAGAAAGATAAGTGTAATCATAGAGCAATGAATTGTGGAATTTCACATGAAACTAAAAAAGTAGTGCAAGGGAATGAATGTTTATCGTATATGCTTATATGATGGATCTAAGCGTTTTCAAGATGGCCAAGAAGACGTTGAAGATGATTCACGCCCTTATCGTGCTTCCACGTCAAAAACGATTGATAGTATCGAAAAAATCGGTAATATAGCTCTATCTGAACCGTCGGTTAAGTATTCGTTCGAGTGCTAAAACTGTAGGAATTGACAAAGAATCCGTTCGGCAAAGTTTACATAAAAAATTTTACAGGCAAAGACTTTTTGCCAAAATGATGTCAAAATTCTCCCGTTTGAACAAGAATTTCGCAAAAATATTTGTTCTGACACTTAGAAAATGAACCAAACTTATTGTAAAAGATAACAACGTTTGACGAATCGTGTTTTTCACTTATGATCCTGAAACCCAGTGCTAATTCATGCACTGGAAGAGCCCATCTTCTCCCAAATCCAAAAAGAACTCGAATGAGTAAATGAATATTCAAAGCAATGATGATTGTTATTTATTTATTTTCCGATATTCATGGAATTGTGTATCTTCACCAGGTTCCTGAAGATCAAACTGTTAATCAACATTACTACAACCATGTTCTTGCTGAACTCCGAGAAAGATTAAGGGGAAAATGACCTTAATTGTGAAAGGACAAGTCATTCCGCATTGTCTGTGAAGAGGTTTCTAGACAAGTACAGTATCCCTGTGTTAGACAATCCACCTTAATCGCAAAATCTTGCGCCATGCGACTTCTATCAGTTTCCTAAGATGAAATCTGTATTACAGGGAACAAGGTTCGAATATGGTGAAGCTATGTAAAAGAAACAGCACTCGTCCTGATGGAATTGACAGAAAACTTCCAGCAAGTTTCGAACAATGGAAGATTCGCATGGAGTCTTGAGGGGATAGAGGAGGGGTGTATATTGAAGGTGATAATAAGTAAATATGTATGAAATCAATTTAAAATGTTTTACAATGTCTGCAGCATTATTCAAAAGCCCCACCTTGTATTATTCTGAATATAATACTTATTAAAAAGGACCTACCCAAACATTTCTTACAAAAATATGATCAATTCTTTGCACAATGCTTCAGAAGTATAAATTCTTCAACCATTTATGATTATTTAAAAGAATGAAAATCATAACTTTTAAAACTTATTAGAAAAAAAACGAAAACTACTAGTTTTTGGAATTGAACTAAAAGACTTTAATTTCTGTGAATGAATATGGAGAAGAACAGTATATTAAATATCACTAATAATAAGCTAATAATTATTTCACACTCAGTTATAAGTATCATATGACATTTTTCATCAAATGCAATTACAGATGTGCAATTGTCCCCAATTGGAGATTTTCTAGTTTCACGGGTTTTAATTGGAATATATATATATATATTGCACTCCATTCACTCATTCGTGTATCAATTATGAACTAAATTTAAATAATTATTATTTAATATGTAATTTTGTGTTTTTTTCTTCAATGGCAGCGATAGGGAATTATGGAGGGGGGGGGTAAAACATTTAAATACAACAAAAAATAACAAGATATAAGAGAGCTGTAGATATACTCACGCAAAATTTTAAATTTAGCTGTAATAACGGTAAGAGTTTGATAGTTTCGGGAGCGAATTCCGACAGAGAAGTAAAAATTTACGATTTATATCAAACTCTACTGTAGCTCAGTTTTAATGCTAATAATGTGTTTTTTAAATGTCTGATTATTATAAATTTATTTACTATACAGCTTTCGTCTTTCACGTATTATAATTAAATAAAAGTATTTCGGGAAATCAAAAATATGATCTACGATAATCTCATTTAAAAAAGTATGGTTGGTTTAAATAATTATCAAAAAATAACTACTTGCAAAATAGAGTTAGTAAGTGCTGTGGTGCCTTACGAAACGGTTAGCTTCGATGCGTAAGTTTAACAATCGTGAGAAATGCATAGTATTGCATTTTGTGCATATTTCCGATAAGTAAGTTTTTAAATAATTAAAGAAATGGAAGTAAAACAACAAGATTTGCATCTATGCTTTGCATATATTTCCTAGTTTTAAGCTGCTAAAATGGAATAAAAATTTAATTACCATGTTTTTATGTATTTCACTGTCTGTGTGTGTATCAGTGTTTCATCAAATTTTCGATCGTTAATTTAGCCAACTTCCCATCAAGCTAGAGCTCTGAAACTTTTGGAATCATTCTTACTTGCCTAACAATACAATATTTAGACATTTGTGACAAGTTTTAACTAATATTTCAATAATTTTTTAAATAAACTTTGCCACCATATAAAAATGTAGGTTTTTATCTCGCATTATTTATTTATTAATATAAAGTGAGGCAAAGGTCAGAGCCTCTTGCACTCTCCTCCCTCAACCTTTATTCGCCGCAACTGGTTTCCTGTCTAATAATGTATATAATCTGCCACAAATGAAGTCGTCAATGGCAGATACTTTTTTTAAATTTATTTTACTGGAACTTCTGTGAATTTTGAAGGAAAAAAGCTACAAAAATGGAGGGATTTTGAGTTGTTTTTACCAATAAAAATATTTTTTTTAATTTACTGAATCAATCAAAATAAAAAAGCCTTGGTTAATAAGTGGAATAATTAGATATACAAATTCAGAAAAAATGAACAATTTAGTGTTCTTTTACGGTTTTGCTCAATTCGTTACACTAATAATTTTCACAAAAAAATTGTCACCATTTTTTCAAACTGGAAATTGCAGCAGAAACATAAACTTTTGTTCCTATTTATTAAAACTGTTAAGTAAATTTCATTTTCCCCCATAAGCAGAAAACTGCAATTTTAATGCATCTATCACATATAAAATAATAAAATAATCACGTATTTATTGGAATCATCACATGTTTGATCATCAACCCAAAAAACTCGCCAACGAGAGTCAGTATGAGCTATTCCGTAATAGCAATACCAAAACCGTACAATAATTAAACATTTTTGTACTTACTTTTCCTATGAGTGGCATTGGCGAAGCTCAAATTGCCGAAGTTATATATGTATGATATCTGATAAACTACCTTTCCAATCTGGAAAATAACGAATGTTTATTTTGAATTAATAGATTATTAAACCATGAATAGAATTTCAATTGTATATGTTTACAATTTAAAACATATTATTCAGAAAAGAAACTGAATAGTTTTTAATAAATAGAAAGTAAAACAAATTCCTACCAAAATGTTTTAAATTTGATAATGAATATATGCTACTATTGACTGTGCTTTCAACAAATCTTACTTATAGACAAATGCGCGATAGTATGCGCGTCACAAAGAAGCAATTAAGAGTTTTGAAATTGTGGACTGTTTCTTTGAGCTTGTTTGGAATAATTATAAATGCCGATATTTAACATTAATGAGAAATCATAATGAGCATGATATTTGCTAGATATCCTATATTTTATTTCTGAATATTCTCAAGATTCATTACAACATCCATGTCCTAGTATTGGTATATAAATACAGACCTTTCAAGGTATACCTCTTAACGCAAGCCTACAATCTAATAGATCTGATCTTTTGTTATTATTTGAATGAAAGTATTATACTCATCATTGTTTCTACAGTTGTAGAAAAAATTTTCTATCTAATTATTTAATGCGCATAGCTTGATATTCAGATAAACTTTCCTTTTTATTCCACCATTTTTTTATTTCACGAAAATATACCAACTTAATTGTGCTTATCACTCAAACAATATTATTGCTGAGATGTGAAATGGAAAATTCTGAGCAGAATATCAATAAGTTATGCTATTTCAAAACAATAAGAAATCGTAGTAAGGAAATGGCAAAAAAAATCGTGCGGCAATTTAAATTACCGACTTACACTTCAAAGAACAATTACAATATAAGCCGTTGGGAGCTCTGTGTAGCACGAAATTCATACAAAAGCAATGAAAAAAAAAATTATCATAATTCCCAGATCGGATGGTTAAAATGCAAAGACACTAATAGTAAGGAAATTTTCAAGGAAACACCTGCTAACTATTGTTATCTCCTATACTCATTTCCCGCCTGTAGAGGGCGTCTTATAACGGGCAGTATCAGTATGTAAGCGAGCGAGTTAACACTTAAGAGTAAGGATCGCGAGGTGATTTGATATGCTAAAAGTTAACTGTATAGATCACCAAGGTTAAGCCAAATGATTTAAAAGAATATAAGGGACTTCTGCTATTAGTAAAAAAATTGTAAGTCCGTTCTCGTTTGAAGTTTGAATTTAAATAAAATATGTGAAAGTAAGCCAAGTTCAAAAAAGTAAATAATAATCAAAGTGTTGTTATTAAAAGTCTATTATTAAGAAAAGTAAAGAAAGTATGATTCTACAAATCTCAGAAGTGGAATGAAAAATATTGTAAATAAAAGTAAAAAATAGTAATAAAGTAGTTAAGCAAAAGTTTTTTCAACACTATTATAATATAAAAGTACATTAAAAACCACATTTGAAAAATTAAGTGGATAAATCTAGAAGATAAATAACGCTCTGCGGATGCAAGGCTATCTTATTTAATGAATAAAAGGAGAAAGAGGAGAGATAGAGGGAAAAAAGTATGACTTAGCTATGATCATTCTAAAACAACCGTATTGTATATACACAATTATTAATTATTTTTGTATATGCAACAAACAATTATTGTATATACACAACCTCATTATTCAAAGGAAAACTTCATAAGTCATATACTATTCACTTTCAATACGATCAAAATCAGATAACAGATTCAGTTTCTTTATTCCTTTAACCTTCCAAAATTTTTCAAGGAACAACCAAAAATGTAAAAATAAAAAAAAAACCCGACTACTGTCGATTCATTCTTACTTTATTATAGAATAGGCATTTTTTTTTCAATTCTTTTTGAACTCCGATAGATATAGTGTGTATCAGTCATTCTGTTCGACGACTTGTTGGAATACATATATATATATACATATATTCCTTCAGACTAAATCTATCGGAGTTCAAAATGAATTGTAAAAAATGCCTATTTTATAATAAAGTAAGAATAATTTTACAGTAGTTGTTTTTTTTTTTTTTTTTTACATTTTTGGTTGTTCCTTGAATATATATATGTAGGATTTTCCAGCTAATTATCAAAGATTTAATTTTATTTTCCAATGTACTATAAAACCAGTTCCTCAGGTACTCGATAAATGGCACCACGAATCAGCGTCATGTGATAGCTCATGCAGCGCCACCTATTCCAGAACAAAACCGAACGACCTTTCGTTCTCGCTCTCTTTTCCTCCACTTTCCGCTTCTCTTCTCCTTCGCATTACCCGCGTCGGATGTAAACTCCGAACGTCAGAGCGCGTTCCTGTGCCCTTCGCCGATATGGGTTAAATGAAGTAGCCATCTATTTTGCTCCGATGAACTGGTCAATTCGTCATCTCCTGGTATTTTTATTCTTCATCTCTCCATTTAAAAATTTAAGTAAAACTACTGAAAGTATCGTCATTAAATTTCTACAAAAACAACATAGAATCCAGTAATGGAATTACCCCCCCCCCCTAGACAACCAGCCCTTTGCGTAAGAGCAACTATCGTAGATTCGGGATGTACAATCTCATCACCCCACCGTCTACATATATATATGATAGTGGTATTAAATAAGTTTTTATTGATAATTTTATTACTAAACTAGTAATTACCTATGGTCTTTTCCAATAGAAGCTTTTAAAAATTTAAAGGGTGTATTAATTATGATATTATGAAATTGGTATTTGGAAACTTAGATATTAATAATTATGAGGATATTTTCTTGAAAGATTTAAAAGCTGCTATTATTAATCTCTTATTATTTGCGCTGACAAAGTACCTACTAAATATGTTAATACATAATATATAAATTTAAAACAATAACTAATGGTTGGAATACATAATAAAAAATTACAAAACATTATTCAAAATATTATAAATAAATTAAAGAGTACTGTCATCATTCAAATAGAAATGAAATAGCCAAATATATAAATAATAAACAGATATATACTTTTCATAATTATTATTTTGAATTTCTTTTTAATTCTATTGACATAGATAGTCTTATTAAAGTTCTAAAAGTGATTTGTAAGGAATTGGGTTTTAATAAAGTTATTGACTAGAATAATTTAATTATTTAGTTATGTTAGTCTTAAAAATTATATATTTCTTTGAGAATAAGATTTATAAACATATTAAAAGTATACCTCAATGTGGTCCTGCAAGTTAATGTGTAGCCAATATTTATTTACATTATTAAACAAGCTAATTTGTCGATTACACCAAATGATGTTGCTTATTCAAAACTTGAAACGAGAATTTCTGAAGCTTCTCCAGAACCTTTTATTTTGGCAATCAATGAAGAAACTCCTAAACTTGATATCGGCCCTCACGTTTCAAATCATATTCATAATGGTGTTGTCATTTTGTCTTATAAGCCACTTAAAATAAAAACAGCGAATATAGAACTAAACATGATGGTGACGAATGATAAGCCATTATCATTCTCCTAGACGATTACCTTTTATCGAACATTCCATTAAAAATAAACAAATCGACGAATGGATAAAAAAACAATGGAATTATTGAGCCATGTTAGCCAACTCCTTGTCGTCCATAAAAAAGATGGTAATCCTAGTGTGTGCATTGAGTTTAGAAAATTAAATCGAGTTTTAGTTAAGGATCATTATCCTCCACTTATTGAGGATATCTTTAATAAACTTCAGGATTCCAGAGTTTTCAGTACTCTTGACTTAACGGTTTTTTTCCATGTACCTGTTAATATCACATATATATTTCTCATACGTACTTCGCTTCCATGTACCTGTCGCATATATACTTCATTTGTCACTCACAATGGGCAATTTCAATTTCTTAAAATGTCTTTTGGTCTCTCTACGTGTTCCTCAGTGTTTCAACGCTTCATAAATTCAGTCCTTCGTGACATAATTCTTCAAGGAATTGTTTTTCATTACATGACCGACGTTGTTATTCCTGCTAAAAATTAATATGAAGCTGTCGATCGACTTAAAGCAGTTCTCTAAAAATTGCTCGTAATCATGGATCAGAAATAAATTTTCGTAAATGTCAATTTTTACGCAGGAAAATTGAATTTTTGAACCATATTATCGAAGATAATAAACTTTTTCCTTCACCTTCAAAACCTAAATCAGCGATGAATTACTCAGAACCTAAATATATTGGAAGTTTCTTTGGCTTTACAGATTAATTTCGCAAATTCATCCCTGCTTATCTGTTATTTCAAAACCTATTAGTGACTTACTTCATAAAGATACCCTCTTTCATTCTGATGTTAAACAAAAAGCTTCCTTTGACGAGTTAAAACGTCTGCTCTGTTAGAAACCTGTCTTAGGCAAATATAGACAAAATTGTGAAAACGAAACATACACTGATGCATAAATTCATGGCCTTTTTGCTGCCTTATTACAACGATCTACAGGGGACAATTCTTTATATCTAATATATTACATGTCCAAAAAAACGTCTGAAACAGAAAGCAAATTTAGTAATTACGAACTGGAAGTTTATCAACTGTAGAAGCTCTTGGAAAGTTTAAAGTATACATTTTAGGAATGCCTTTTAAAATTTTGACTGATTGCGTATCATTCATCAAAACAATCAGCAAGAAAAATTTAAACACGCAAATTAGGCATTGGGCTCTTGTATTACAGTCCTATGATTACAAGATCTTGCATCGTTCCGACTCACAAATGACCCATATTGATGCTTTATATAGAATTCAAGTTTTAACTCATCAATTTGCTGTTTCTGTGACACATAAAATCAAGGAAGCTCAAGAACATGTTCCACATATTCTTGCTGTAAAATCTCTTTTTCAAAACCGATCTTATAATAATTATTGTATTATACATAATGCCCTATACTTGATGATGAAGAAATCTTCGTTGTCTCCGATGAAATGCAACATTAGATTATTCAAAATACTCATGACAAATGACATTTTTTCGGTTAAAAGAAGGTTTTAACATTTAAAAAATAATTACTTTACGCCTCAAATGCAATCCAATATTGAAACATATATTTCAAACTGTGTAACGTGCCTTTTAGAAAACAAAAATCCACAAAAAAACAAGAAGGTTTTCTCCATTATCTTTCTAAAGATGATATACCTTTTTATTGCCATGTTGATCATCTTCGGCCCTTAGTGACATCTAAAAAAGTTACAAACACATTTTAGCAGTCATTGATTCTTTCACCAAGTTCGTTTGGTTGTACTCGACAAGATCAAAATCTACTCCTAAAATAATAAAATAAATTGGACATTCAAATAGCTGTATTTGGAACTCCACGTTTTCTTATCATTGGAAGTGGAACAGCATTCACCTCAGAAGAATTCCACACATATTGAGCCGAAGAAAATATATTTCTACATCATAATACTATAGATTTGCCTTGTGCAAATTGTCACGTTGAACACTTTAATCAAACCAGTACTTCTGACCTTTCTAAGATGTCCGAAGACGATCCAACGCAGTGGTACAAATATGCTCCAAAGTACAAGAGGTTTTTAACTCGACATTTCAACGATGCATCAACGCAACACCTTGGTAGAAAAATTGATAGTAAAACTGATTTTCGTATTCAACAGTTAACTGATACACAACTACAGCTTGAATTTAGCGACGATAGAGACAACTTACGCAAAGTAGCAAAGAAGCAAACTAAAAAAGTGCAGAATGAGGATAAAATGTCTTACAATCTGCGACGAAAATGTCCTCGTGCTTATAATGTCAATATTTTAGTTGCTATTAAAAGAATTAAATTACACATTATGACTTTTACTTATGACGTTCTCACCATATTCCAAATTTCTTTGTATTGTTTGTCTTCTTTCTATCTATATGCTTATTTTTTGTTATTACTTGTTACAATTCTTTCTGATGCATACTTGTTTGAATTTTACTAATTTTTTATTTGTAAGTTACTAATTATTATTTTTTAGTTTTTCAGTTCATTAATTTTTGCGTAATATGCTAGTTTATTTTTTGTGTGCAAGGACGCATTCCCTCTCTGGATGGCTGATGTAGGACTGGAGTTGCATTTCCGCATGTCCTTTTCATTCGATAGCTCTATCTAGAGTTACGTAACATGTAAAAGATCGCACCACATGTTTTGCTGAGTCGAGCCACAGAGTGGAAAGGGATGAAACAATGCGCACATGATATTATGATGTGTAGTTTTATATGTCTAAGATATCTATATAAATACCTTTACTGCTCCCCTTGAAAATATTTATCCTTAATAATGTGTTTAACATTACGTGGTTGTTGTCACTCTCCTTACATGGGAATACAGCCTTTCCCCAGATTCCCTAGACCCGCAACGCTAATATATAATTCGAAGATGGACACTCGCTAAAGTTTCAGTCTCGTTTACTGTGGACTGGAAGATCAAAAATGTGGATATTTTCATTCTATCTGGAGTACATTCTTTCAAAGTTCAGTGAATACTGACCAAGGTTCATAATATGATGTTGTACTTCAAGTGATTATTATAAATTCACAATACGTTATATTTTTGTCTTTCTAGTGAAATTCAGAAATGTGGGAATTAAAGTGAGAAAGGAAGAGAGAATGCGTGCGCTTGCATGTGTGTGTGTGATGGAGAGATATATTTACCCTTACAATTTCTTTTAAAAGGAAGTTTAGAGAAAAAATTCAAAATTGATAATCACTCAAACACTATTATCAACAAATATATATATACTTAAATAGTATTGGCGAAATACAATATATTTAACTAACAAAAGTATATATTTCCTAGAAATGACAGATAAAAATATCTGGATTAACTAAAAAAAAGATACTAGTAACAATACAAAATCAATATTCAATTTTCAATAACTTTCGTTTCAAGAAAGGAAAAACAAATCAACAAAAAAAAATTAACTAATTAATTAACAGCAAAAAGTTGCGTTTCCTCGTTCTAAGGTTCAAGGCCAGCTATTAGAATTTAATATTTTTCCACATAAACGTTACAGAGAATAAATTGTCAACATACTGTCAAGAGGCAAATTAAGAATTATTCTTTTGAGTTAGCTTTAATTCAGAAACAAAAACACGCACCTTTTTTACGAATATACTGATATCTTAAATGAAAATAATCGAAAGTATATCGGCACATAAAATATAAAATATGTAAATACGCACGTTTTTAAAAAGAACTTTTCACAATAAGGAGGTAAAATTTTCTTGATTAGCAGACAGAATTAGTTGAATCTCTGGTTCTTTATTCGTCAGAATAATACTTAACAGTGTTTATAATTAAATAATACAAGACTGAACCCAAATAATCCTTCATAAATCAGGATGATTTTTCTTCAGCGTATCCTTATTTTTGAACTAGGATGGCACTTCGCTGTATGAGATCAGGACGTTTCTATTACGAACGTTGGCTTCTTTTCATTCTAGGGCGGTATTTCGCTGTGTAGAATCAGGATAATTCTTTTCTACGCAGATGAACTTCTTTTTATGCAAGTGTGGCACTTGCAGTACAGAATGAGGATGTTTCTATGCAATGACAATCACCTGTTTTTTTTATCAGGGCGGCACTTCAATGTGTAGAATCATGATGACTCTCTGCTACGACGTCTAACTTCTTTTCATGTGAGAGTGGCACAGAATTAGGGAGATTCTCCCTGAACGTGATGAGTGCAACCTTTTATTTCAGGATGGCTCTCAGCGACATCAGACGGGCTCTTAGAATTTTTTATTATGTCAGGTTTGCTCCCTTCAGCATGAATCAAGTGTTCAAAAGTATTTCATACAGTTTAACTGAGAATCTCGTTCTACCAAATGGAGCACTTCAGATGATGGTTACTTCAGTCTGCGATTTCGTTCAGATCAGATGCCAGCGTTTAATTTTAAAATAAATTTGTATTTACGAGTTCTATCTCCGGTGGAGCCTCCAATTTATTTTGTAAAATTCTACTTCAAGCCGGGATTAATGCAGAGATTTGTTTAGTATCTAGGGATTTTTTTTCGCATCCAAAATAAAAGGATAGAATTTATATAGAGTTATTTAATTATGTTATAAAATGTATTAAGTACGGTAGTATTTACAAAAAATATTTAGGCTATGAGGATTTAAAGCATATTCAACAAATTTCAGACCTCTGTCACATCGTACTACCAATCATCATGCACCGCGCTGTGCATCCAATGTCAAGAAGTGATCCCTGTACGCGATGAATTCCATAACATAGCAATGGTCTGGTTGGTGTCGCCCTCTGGTACAAGAAGGCCTAACAAGTAGGAATATATATATATATATATATATATATATATATATATATATATATATTATCTCATCGAACGAAACTTGTTAAAACATTATATGATGTGAAATAAGGAAAATAATGCGTCATTCCTTTTTTAATTGAAACGTTTTTCACATAATTAGTATATTTAACATAATTTTTAATGCTACATGCCTCAATATGTTACGAGTTAAAATTCAAAAATGAGAAAAATAATTAAGTGGGATGCGTAGAATTTTTCTATGTGGGAGGTAGTCCGAATTTTGTTCTTTGATAATGAATTCTTAACAATATCTTTACGGTATGGTTTAATAATTATTGCACATGCTATAGACTGACAAATAAATATTTCGTCACAAAAAATGTCTTTAAAGACTAAAAAGTAAATTAAAAATGTTTAATCTTCTTTTTTTAAAAAAAGTATGTAGGTTGAATATAAAACGAATGTTTCATATATTTAAACGCTATTCATAAGGTCAACCTCCTCTGTATACATGAATATCAGTTATACATAAATTGAAACATAACATTACTTTTTTGCTGTGCTGTTTTAGCGCCTCAAAATCTTGTTCTGAACTATGAATGAGATACTTGAATACATCAAATTTCTTCGCTGAACTCCATAAACCTATAAAACAAATTAACGCAATTTAATTATCAATTTTATACAATTGTGCATAATATCAAAACATCAATATCTATCAGTGGTATTAAATGTAAACTGCAAAGAAGTATTATTCTAAAACATTGATTTTAAAGAATGCAGATAATAAACAAAAAATTCTGAATCGGACTGTACAAGTAATTTCTTTAATTCTCATTTATTTCACTGCTGAAAGTTCGACATTCTGATAAGAATATGATTTTATTGTAATTATCCTCTCTCTCTCTCTCTCTCTCTCTCTCTCTCTCTCTCTCACACACACACACACACACGCACATACACACACACACATATATACACACAAATAATCAAGATGGACAATGTTGAGAAAGTATTTCTTTAAAGATTAATATTCAAATATAGAACAAATTGTATTGTTTATAAAAATCCAAAAGTGTCGATTAAAACTATCAATTTTTCTTTTCAATATCTGGAAGTATGTTTTGTAATGATTCAAAAAACATTTATTTTTATTTTCCAAGACAAAAAAAATTAAGAAAATGCTCTAGCTTTTCCATTCCTAGTTAGATAGCTGGAAATCTAATAAACGTGTACCATAATACTTATCATAACGGAAACTAATGGTTTGCATAAATTTTATCAAGATGGATCGACAGTGAACAGCTTATGCTTTCCATTACAACGGTTCACTGTTAGCTTTCTGCCTATGCATTGCAATTCAAAATTGCTTGTTTAGATGTTTTTCATCACCCCTTAAATTTCTTCCCATGAGTTTCGGAACACACTGCATATCACCGTGAATCTAATAGTACAGCTGATAAATTTGTAATTAAAAAGCTATTAAATAAAATGTAAACTATCCCAAAGTGAACAAATCTTTTTAAATTAAAAGTTCTCTTATAACTCTCTTATGAATGTTCCAAATCTCCTATTTCATTGGTAGAGATATATTAATGCAGAAAAATTCATTCTGAATTTCGTTATAAAAGTTGAAGTGCTTATTTTAAGTCATACATGTATCCTTAAATTACCTAAGCCAAAGATTGCTTCTTGAGGAAATTCAATGTTGTGAATATTTTTAAGTTTTATGCTATATTTAATGCTATATCTCAAGTTTATAAATCATATAGAAAGTATCAAAATTCTGTTAAACATAAAAGTGGCATAATTGAAATAGTTAAACACTGTTATTTTTAAAATTGATTAACCGCCTAAAAGATTAATATTGGTTTTTTTAAAAGTAATTATATCACGCACATTTATATAAACCTATTTACAATATTGCCAGTAAATATTAGCAAAAAAAAAAAATTATCATCATGCAGAAGTTCTTAAGAAACAAACGATATATTATACCTCATTATTTTTTTTTTGTTTCAAATTAAATATATCTTTCAATATTTTTTTCAACTTATTAAAATAGGAAGTAAGAAAATAATTTTTTGAAAAATTCTCGTGTTGTTAGAATATTCTAGTTTTCGTAAAATATAAAACACGGAGCTTATTTAGTCATAGGATGAATAATTATTTTCCCTGGGGAAAATATTCATATAATAGTTTATAATCTACCTGATTTTGAACCTCCGAGAAATGCATTATAATTTCATAAATAACTTATGTTATTTATTATTGATTATTTGATTATCTTTATTTTTGTAACAAAAAAGTATTCAAGAAATAATCGATTTTTTAGCCTTCTGAAAATCGATTTTTTTTAAATCATTATTTACTCGAAAAGCATCATATTGTTTGAACTTACCTATCATATCTGTTTGACCATAATCGAGGTAGCGGACTACGCAGCCTTCTTTGTCAAAACATAAAAAATTGCATGAGATGTGTTTTTTAAGCACCTGCGGGAAAAATACATTTTAAACGTATATCCAAAATATTTTTGAAAGAATTACTTTTGTTTTAAATGAATTAAAAACTACCTTTTTAGAAATATTTTAATTAAATAAACTAGCGTGAAATATATTTCATCGACTTGAATATAAAAACAGGCTTTAGCAAAGCTTTTTATTATTCCAAATTCTGAAAACAGTTATTATCCCCTTAAAAACTCGAATACATTCATATATTTGTGAAATTGTAACAATTCTTCTGATTGTTGAAATGTCAGAGAAGTAAAGAATGCATTAAATATCTAAAACACATCAATTTGAGTAAATACTTTGTCCACGAAAAGAATTTTTCTCTAATTTGAAAGAGTTTTGATTTTAAATGTCTTAGAGTTAATGTAGAAGTAATTCAAATCAAAAATAGAATACTTTATCGAATTGATGATCCGTTTCTCCTTGCACTTATTAATCTGATTGTACCTGCTCGTAATATAATATTCAATGTACACAACTAGAAAATTTCTATATAAGCATCCATAAATCTTATTAAAAATTATTCTGGTAGGCCTGTTTGTAACCCTGTATATCTTATTTCTCCTTGAAGTAGTCGACAAATTATCCCGATACATCTTTTATTGTGTCTAGTAATTATCATCTTTTTCCAGTTATATACAACTCTTCTCCATTGGTCTTTGCTTCTGCTACTACTTCAAGAAGTCCAGCAACAACTTCAAGGACTCTAACAGATGGTTACTCTAGAACCCTGTTCTTTAGCCCTAATTTATTCAACAATAAATATTCGAGAATTTTCTTTTCAGGGTGAATGTTCAGGGTGCATTTTTTACTTCGCTCAAAGCGTCTTACCTAAATACGTTAGAATATCAGAATAATTCTTGCTGTAGTAAATCAGAAAAGGAAGTAACTGGCTTTAAATTATCTGTAAATTAAAAATCAATGGAAAATTTAAGACGATTGGGCAGGTCATTGCTAAATTGTTTATAATTTTTTTAAAAAAAAAAAAAGCAGAGCCCCAATAAATCCTTGAAAAGGTACCATTTAATGACGAATTCACAAGAATTTGACTATCCAAAATTCGAGAATAACCATATCTACTAAAAATAATATGCAAAACCAATGGTAAACGAAAATCCATTGATGAAAATTTGCTACCCGGTTAGACATGGAGTACATTAAAATTGGTTAAAATTAAACTTTAACAAAGTCAGTGCAAAAACCATTTATCCGATATCCACTTTCAAAAACAAATCAGATATCATCAATAATTACCAACATGATGAAATAGCAAGATACACTGCTGCTCATTAAAATTGCAACAACATGAAGGAAAGTTAATATAAAAAAGATATTTATTGTACGTAAACAGAATAGCATGAAGACAAAAGGATTAAATTTGCAAGCAGGTGGGGGCTTACAAGGGTGTGAAATTAGTAGAAATAGCTGTTACCCCTGGCAGATCAAATGGCCCTTTCCCGGTTAGACATGGAGTCGAACTGCTCTTCGATGACAGAAACGGGCAACTCATTCCATGCTTCTTCAAGTCTATGCCATTCATCATCAACCGTATTGTCTGGAGAGGACTAGTAGTACAGGATCTCAGCAACCCATGATCAGATGTTTTTAATGAATGACAGATCTGGAGACCATGCTGGTCAGGGCAACAATCGAATATCTTGTGTGTCGAGGAAGGTCAGATCACGACGTGCAACACGTGGTCTTGCAACATCTTGCTGGAAGATGGCATTTGGTAGGCCTCAAAGATAGGGCACAACCACTGGAAGTGAGAAATGTACCGATTTGCTTTAAAATTACTGTTGATCCGTACTAGACATGTGCATGTCATGTATTCAATGGCTGCCCAAACGATTAAACCAGGAGCAGGCCCCCTATGCTGATATCGTATGCAAGTAGGCGACACGCGGTCCCTTCGGAGCCTCCAGACACGTATACGGCCATCAGAATGCTGCACGCAGTTCCTGGACTCGTCTGAAAAGATAATGTTGTACCATTTTTGTATGCAGCTTTGTCGTTCGGCACACCAGAGTCGCCGTCTCTCGCTATGCTGCATATTGTCAAGGGAAGCCGAAGTAATGGTCGCCGTACTGACAGTCCGTGCTGCTACAAAATTCTTCGCACCGTATGAGCAGATATTGAACGTGCTGCAAACATGCCCATTTCCTGACTAATAGTCCGTGATGTGGTTGTGCAGTTTTGCAGGGCCGACCTCACAATATATCTGTCCTCTCGGGCGTTAGTCATGGGAGGGCATAGAGATCCTGCATGCCGTACAGTGTGACACTCAGCAGCCCATAGATTCTATATTCGCATGATAGTGGTTGGATTTCGACCATTGTGACGGGCTATATCATGGAACGATAATCCACAGTCTCTACTGGCAACGATCCTGCCTCTGACGAGTTTCAACATTTGCTGGTAAGCATTTCTTTTTTTTTTCCGAGGCATAACACGATATTCTGAGAAAACTCCGATCTTACAAATGCTTTCCGAATGAGAAATTCACTACACAACTTTTCTTTTATGCAGTGCTTCAGATGTCGTTTCACCCTCTGTGTTATTTAAATACACTGAAATACTAATAATTTGCATATGCCAACCTCTTCTTCCTTCCTTTCATTTTTTCAATTATTCCTTCCTGGTGTTGCAGTTTTAATAGCTAGCAGTATACTTTGAAAAATAGAATTCATATTTACAATTAAAATAAAATCACATTTTGAATTCCTTAAATATTTTACCAAGTATGAACTCAAAAATCTCTTTGAAAAAGAAAAAGCATAAAATCTAGTTGTAATTATCAATATACTTATATGACCACTTTTTATGAACAAGAGTTGTTTGAGAAAATTTCTAGCCGTTTGGACAAGTATTTGTTTTCAGAGAATAAAAAATATCTGTAACGCGGGTTAGCAAAAAAATCTCTAAAATCCTAAAAATAAAAAATATGGAATTGAATGAATAACAAATGTAAATGAACCTTCCAGATTCCAATAACGTACATAATATTTGACTCAGAAATGCAAGATACATTTTCCAAGCTAATAAGAGAAGTTCTTAACTGATAGAGCTTTTCAGTTTTAAAAAAGTGTTGACTTTAAGCGTCTCAAAAAAAAAACCCTATTTGAACGAAACATTCAATTTTAAATACTATAGCGAGTGTACTGGTCGAAAATATCGATTCGACCTCAGCTGAAATTCAGATCTTTTAGCATCGACCTGATTTTTCATTGTATCTTTAATTGACTTAATCTATATTTATTCTACATTTTTCTCTCCAATATATATAAGTACTAAACAGATTCTCTTTATCTTGAACTGGAAAAAAAAAAGGAAAATAGTTCGAATAACGAAGATTCTCTTGTTATCTTAAAAATAATGATCAGTATTTGCTCCCTAATATCGACTTTTAATCGGCATCAATTAGAAATCCAAAAAGCAACGAACTGAATTAGCTACCCAACAAACCGAATGTGAGTGTAATAACAAACTGAATTAAAAGTTGCAATGGATTTTGTTTTTAAATAAATTGTCAATTAATTCTTCCCTAAGAAATTAGCAATCCTCTAAAGATGGCTTCTCTGAAGTTAAAAAATTAAATGTGAAGATTCGTCCTCAAAAAGAACTGCAACCATTAATACTTAAGATTAAAATTAGAGGCAGTTTAATCCTTCACAAACAAAATCAGAAACTAGAATAGTTAAGATAAATACCATTCAGGACGAATCTATTACAATTTAAACCATTTACTTTCCCCTATCATCAATAAATCTGCGTACTTTAACAAAATTAAACAAAATTTACTCTTGTTATGAACCTATTTAATTTTTTCTGTGCGTCAGGACCTTCAATACTAACCTAGAAAATGAGATAGCCGAACATTATGCTAGAATTGCTATATCCACCAGTGTGCATGTAAGTGAGTAGAGGTTGAGTGGTTCGAGAAGTTGAGGTTGAGTGATTCCAGTGTTCAGCAATTGTTCCAGAGTCGAAGTTGAAGTCGGAGTCGAGAATTGTTACAAGTTATCGGCTGGTTAATGTATGCTCAAAGTCAAGATAGTCTTAGTGGTAAGAGTCCGTTAGATTATTACTGGTAGATTGAGTTAAAATAGTAAAGACCTTGTCCGGGAGAGCATTTATAATTGTCGTTATATTATCAACCAAGTAATAAATATTGTGATTATTGTTCTAAACGTCTCTTTGATTAACTTTTTGGTTTTTAGTATTTAAACATTGAATTTAACTATGGCACAAGAGGCAAACAGGAATGGGCTGCCATTACAAGTGTTCTTGCCCCATGCACCAATGTCATAAAGACATTTAAAATAAAGCCACTCCGAGACTGGAAAAGTTATTAGATAAATTTTGACGCTAGTCTAAGGGTATATATTATGTATATAATGTTGTAAATTTGCTATTTATGTTCCTTTTTTTGGTTTCAGGAAAATGAAGTTTGAAGTAACCTTCAGTTTATTTAATTTATCACGGAATATAATTAAGTATTAATTACTACTAAAAGTAATCATGATAGTAACTGAATTTTTATTTATTATTATTAAATACCACTTTTCATTTGAGGGTCATTCAATATGTCCAAATTTTAGCAAGTAAATAAGGAACTGCTTACCTTTTCTACATTCTCACTGTGAATTACTTTACTTTAAATTAAATAATAAAAAGGAAACCAATAAAAATTAAATTACCTCACAAAAAATAAAGAAACATTTTAAAAAATGAAATAAAAATAAACTTATATAGATTGTAAAAATTACTCCTTTTATGCATTTTTATATATAAATTAATTTTAATAAAATTTAGATAATTATTTGTTCTAATGCGTTGCAAAGAAACAGATTTCGCCATCCAAAAGAATATTTTTATTTCAATTCATTAAATAGAGTTTGTTTTAATTTAATTTATTATACAACGTGATCTATTACAAAGACAACTTTTTTGGTTATAGAGGAAAATCAATATTAAAATCATTTGACCCTTGAGTATTCCAAGAAAAAACCAAATTAAAAGAAAACGTAGTTCGAGAGTCTTGAGGCTACAATTGTCTTGAAATTTTTAATAATTTTCTTCATTTTCACCTATTTGTTGACTCCTGATTAAATATAATTTAAGATAATGCTTCAAAATCTAGGTAAATAAAATATTTAATTTTTATATATATATTTTTTTTTACTTCAGTTAAATAAAAAAAAATTAGGTGAAATGTATTGATATATTTTGTGAAAACTATGTTCATTTCTGGTGAAAGTAGGTATTAAATGTAAATTCAAAAACTTTATACAATAAGTTTTTGAAAAGTGGTCAGCTACACATTTTGTGATTAACTAAAACAATAATCCCTTAGGTTGTTAACGACATTCTACTTTTTCTCATTGCATTCTAATGCACAATTGATAAGAATTGTTTGTATTTTTATCTCGTGGTACTGAAGAGACTACGAAGAATTTTGCCTAATTTGGTACTTGAAGAATGTTTGTTAATTTTTGTGATCTTGACATAGTAATTAGAAAGATTATGTTTTCTCCCTAATAGAAAAATATTTCTTTAATGTGTAATAACATAAAATTCCAATTACAGATATATTTTTTTCCATAATTTCTTTTAATATATTTATAGTAAAACCAACAATGTCATACTACCTTCCAAGATTATGCTCGCGTTGATAAAGTTGAAAAAAGGAAAAGCAAAGCTTTACTTAACACAAAATTGCACAAGAAGGTAAATGTTTTTACACATTCAAAAGAACAAGAATTATGTACGAAAGTATATATATATTTAATTTTCGTAAGTTCTATAACGACTTCTCATTTAGAACGCTATCAATCTTACGTTTAAAAAAAGATACAATCTACATTAATAAAGTACGTAACCATCTCTAATTTTCACACAAACTTTTCAGTAAATGTTCATGACTACAATAAGGTGATCAACTATCGCAGATACTAGTAATGGTCATTCTACCGTTGAGGAAGTTTCTAACTCTGAAACTGGCTGAATTAATAGGTAAT
Organism: Nephila pilipes; assembly: GCA_019974015.1. NCBI lineage: Eukaryota > Metazoa > Arthropoda > Arachnida > Araneae > Nephilidae > Nephila > Nephila pilipes. The sequence goes on from BMAW01037828.1 coordinate 89,670, forward strand.
TACTCAAACTTTTCAATCGAATTAAGATTCGAGAAATATGTAGTGTGTACGATAATTGCATACTATTATCTACATTTGCAGCGATTTAAAGACACTTAAATTCAAATGCTCTTTCAAAAACTGAAAATTTATATTATGTGCTTAACTTTCAGAAATCAGAGGGTTAACAAAGATATCATTTTAAATCGTTTTTCTATATTTCACTTGGTGCGTGCGTGCGCGCGCTCGTGTGTGTGTGTGTGTGCGTATGTCATCAAATTTTTGATCGTTAATTTAACCAACTTCCCATCAAGCTAGAGCGCTGAAACTTTGGGAATCGTTCTTACTTGTCTAACAATGCAATATTTAGACATTTGCGACAAGTTTTAACTATTATTTTTTAAATAATGAAGTTAAGCCCAACCACTTGGCGCATTTTTAAAAATTGCCAAAATTGGTTTTTTTTTTTTTTTTTTTTTTTTTAGCTGAACGTTAGGTCCACAAAGCTGACCAGGGTAGCTACATATGGCAAACAATTCCTGTCTCCAAGAGTGATTTGACTAAACTGCATTCTTACCATTTAATTTACCGGATGAATTATTTTTAGTTAGTTTTAACGTTTTTCTGAATTTTACTTGGTGTGCGTGTGTGTGTCATCAAATTTTCGATAGTTAATTTAACCAACTTCCCATCAAGCTGGAGCTCTGAAATTTTGAGAATCGTTCTTACTCGCCTAACAATGCAATATTTAGACATTTGCGACAATTTGTAACTAATATTTCAATAATTTTTTAATAAACTTTTCCACAATATAAAAACGTTTTTTTTTTTAAATAGTTGGTTTTTATCTGGAATTATTTATCGTAAATAAGATAAAGCAACTAAAGGGATCATTTCGAGAATAGAAAGTTTAGCTTCAAAGATGGGTTTGATTCTTAACTGACGAAATATTCTGGTAGATGCGGCTGTATCCATTTCGGCAGGTATATTCTGATTATTAGTCAATAGAAAATAAATTTTGTATTTTTAGACTAAATAGAGCTCTGTGAAATAATGCTTACTTCTGGTGGCTTATAACTCGTCAAAAACGAGTCCAATTGCATTTCTTTCCTCCAAATTATGTGCTAAAATAAAGATAGTAAATCATAGTTCAAAGAATTTTTTTTTATCTTTTTTACATATTCAAATAATAAAATTACCAGTTTCCATTTATTTTAAATGAAAGCAATCAATCAATTCATGTATTTTAAAAGCATTTTTCATCTCATACAGATCAAAAGTTTTATTTGCATAATTCTTAAAATGTAAAAAGAAATAGAAATTGAAAACTTAAAAGTAAGGCTCTAAACATTCCCTTATCTATGTTACGTTTATTATTATTGTTAAGATAGGTTTACTAAGCAATATGTAATGTAAATAACTGCTAAATGTTTGCCGACAAAAACATTTTTCCATACAGCAATTCAACTAATTTACATTTAAGTTGAAATCAATGTTTGAAGAAGGAATATTATTGACAAAAAACTTTTTTTCACTCATCGATTGCCTTTTTTTAGATACCAAATAGGGAACGGTTTTTCAAATGATTTTTAATTGCACTACTTTTGAGAGAAAGAGATGTTATTTACAGTCTCAAACTAAAATTTACATAAGCCTTTTTTCTTGATTAACTTAAGTTTCAAATTTGGAAGGCAGATATATCAACAAAATTAGTAAAACTCTGCATTTGGAAGGCAGATATATCAAACAACACTAGTGAAACTCTACACAAGATTCAGGAATTCATAAAATTCTTAATGTGTTTTTGAAATAACAAAATTTTTTAAATAGTGGTATGATATACTAGCAACGTGAACCTTTTATAATGTTTTATCTCTCAATATGCTACCTCATCTTTAAATGAATGTAGAGTCTTTCACAACTGATGCGAAATGTTTGCATCCATTCTGTTGTTTAATTCATTGAACTGCATTTCTTGTTGTTTTTTGAATATATTTACAGTACTATGTGGTTACTTCCCCTATATTGTTCAAATCAGAGTCTGAGGAAATTTCTTAATGAACAATTAAGAAAAAAAAATGCACGAGAAAATAGTGTAGTAAGAGTGCAGCAAAATTAAACGCTCTAAAATGTTTAATAATAACGAATTAAGCTTATGAACGTACGTACTAATGAAATTAATTTTTCTATTTACCTTGTGACTTAGTTTGGTTGGAATTAATTTGACTTTAAATTTTATTGCAATTGGGAGCGGATTTTAGAATTTCTACTCTAGTTAAGTGCCGAGGAGGAAATATCATTTGGTACTTCACTCTCAAACTTCTACACCGTACCGCGTGAGGACTTGTAGACTCATTTCTACTGAAAGTATTCTTACCACTTAATATTCAACACAATATATCTTTAGTGAATAGAGATAGGAATAAATGTTTTGACTTAAGCTTGACGAAGTTCGTGACTCGGTTTTAATCGCCGCTTGCTAATTATAGGATTTCGGGAAATGACCATTCATTCATACATTTTAATATTACGTTCGTTAAGGAATCAAAAATCCTTATCATATTCCCTCTTAAAACTTTTAAAAACTATCAAATAAATATGAATTTGTATCTTTCACATTGCTTATTTATAACTTGTAATCTCGACGCGATTTTGTTGGGAAAAGTTTTCTAACTTTTGTCTGTTTAACTCGAAAAAAGTCACATTATTAATTAAAATAAAAAATGATGAGGAAATAGGATATATTTTTATGAAGGTTATAACACATAAAAAGAAATAATTGAATTTGTTTCTGATAAACTAGAAAACATTGAAATAAGATTTCCTTAATAAAAAGTTGGAGGAAATATTACATAATATAATATTTCAAAAATATCAAGGAATAAAAAAAATCTTTTTACAGAGATTTTTCGGGTAAAATTTTAATTGTTAGGTCTTTTAGAAATGAAATGAAAGAAAAACTGCACTTTTTATCAACAACAAAGTAAACATGACATGATACTTAAATTTAATAATATTATGAAAAGTAACAATATGGACAGAAATACAAAAGCAAAAACAAACTCATTTCATATTAAAAAATAAATGTCAGAAAATCAATTAATTCTTTCCAAATTAGTCTTTATTATGAATTTCTAATAAGTATAAGAAAAACACAGTTATTTTGTTAATATCAAATATTAAGCACATAGTTATTATTTATTGTGTAAGTTATTTTCTGGAACACTTAAATGTATTTAAAAATTTTAAGTGACTTACTTTCCTTAGCATATTTTCTGCTTCTTTTAAATTGAAATCTCGAGCTATAAAGATTTGAAAAACAATTTATTAGAATGAATCGGAATTTTTGATTAATAAATAAAGTCCATGGCGATATCTTTTATCGTCCATTTCTTTAATTTCTATACATTTTTTCATTCCTTATACAATTCCATTAGTATTAATGAATTAGTGTTACGCATAAATAATGCTTCTGAGAAGTTTCTCTAAAAGTATTATGGCAAAGTAATCTAATGTCAGGTATCATTAGTGTATGTGGTATATACATTCAACTGGAAATTATATAATTAATATAAAAAATATAATTTAAGTTACAAAATCTAACATTCACCAATTTTTTTTTTCAAAATTGCATAAACGTTAAAACTACGAATTCAAATTAATATAAAAACCATATATAAAAAAAGGCTTTAGATATTTTAAGGAATACTTTTAAAATCCTTTAGGAAAAATATTAAAAATTAATAAATTTATTTCCGAACATTATTCAACTGATCAAAATGATATAGCAATTCTAAAATTTGTGTGTATGTGTATTATCTGGATCAAATTTATTCTTCATACTAATTGATCCTTATGTGCATAATACTGTATGGTATAGCTATTGATGCTGATTTTTTGGATTCTAGCAGCCGTAGACTGAAATAAGGTGACGTATGATAAAGTTTTAGCTATTACACCGGGATCTCGTAAAATTTAATTATTGTTAAAAATAATCAAGATGAACACTTAATTTTCATTTTTTATTCTTAAGACTTCACCACATACTCACCAATTAGAGTTATAGATTTCTCTCAATGTTTCTTTACCTTTCGCGAAGGCCGTCGTTGCTAAACTCAATAGATTGAAATTTATCATTTCCAGATTGAGGTTTACTTCAATCTGCGGCATCCTGAAGCAATACAAATCATCATGATTGGTTGTAATTTATAACATTATATACATGAAGATCAATTAATGTGCAAAATAATTTTTTTCGGATACGTTGGTTACTTCTAAATAATAATTAAATCCTTACTGTTTACTGTACTTCCTTGTACAGGACGTTATTACAACTTGGAATGTTTATCTAAAGTTAACGCAGCATACTGAGATATGCTGTTTCAGTTGTGATTTCCTTGAAACATAAGTAATCAAACAAAAATGAGATAATCTTCAAATTAATATATGCATATTACAACTTTAGAACTGAGAGTTTTTCAGCATAATTGCAATTTGACATTATTTTAAGGGGAGTCAGAATCTCCTATACTAATAATATTAAATTGGCTGTTTTCGATGTACCTTTTTTCAAAATCTATTATAGATACAAGTTTGAAATATTTTACACAAGTAAAAGATATCTTTCTAATTATACTGAAATAAGAGTTTTTAACTAATTTTGAGTTGTTTTTTTTTATCAATTTACAAAATATTATATCAGACATAGTCAAATTTCACTCTTTTTGCATATAAAAAAAATTGCAAAAAATACATTTTTCAATTTTTTTACAAAAGGCTCATTTCAACATATATAAGCAAGCATTATGAACATATCCTATAAAAATTACACACATATGAACAATATTTTCTTAGGAACGATACATAAAACTTGAAAAATTCCCATTTTGAGAAAAATGAATTTTTATGTAAAAGTATTTACCTAACAGAACATTCCTGCCCAACTTTAAATTATCCACATTTTTTTAAAAAATTTCATCATATCTTTTCCTTTTTAGCCATTTTTTTCTTTTTTAACTTTTTTTTTTTTGGTAAACAAGATTATCTAGCTTTCTACAACCTCTTTGTCAAGGCGTTTCATTGTTGCCTGTATCATATAGTCACCAGGATCAAAGTTCAATTTTCTCAAAATGTGTAGTTTTGAGACATTGCCTAAATTAAATGAAGATACGGCATCATATGTACCTAAAGAGAAGGCTTCTATGTTTTCTTTATGTTTTCTTTCTATGCTACAAATGTTTTCTTTGGTTCACGAGACCATATCACGTTATTTACACTCTCATTTGAGTTTAGGGGGTACAGCCATGCAAACACTTTTTCAATAGTTCTGGATTGGACAAATCCCTAAAAATGGGTCGCATAGCCCCCATAACAACAACAGATAAATTGTTTTTATGATAGTAAGTTTCCCCAGGTGATTCTGCCATTTTAAGCTTGCATCATGAAACGGCATCTGATGGGCAAAATCCATGCTGAGGTTTTCATCAGTAAAGAATTTGTGTAAAAATATTACCCACAGCTTGTCGCATATCTTTTACACTGGACAAATTTCTCCGTATGGCTAGACCGTAATAGGTTTACAGATGGTCAATTTCTGCTTCTGTCAGCCTGTTTTTTCCAGACAAAGGTTTGCCATCTAAACGCTTTTGACCTCCCATTTTTGAAATCAAGCGCAGAAGACGTGTCCCCATTCTCTTCATTACATGTCCAAGACATTTTAATTTTGTCACTGAACACTCGTTCCCATACACATTGTCCTTTACATTGTAATCATATGCCTTCGAGTCTCCATCACTCAAGTATCTTGTGTATCGAACGTTGTACTTCGATTCAGAACGGCGAAAAATTGACAGAGCTCCTGTCACCTCCATTTTGCCACTATAACCATCAAATTTCTTTTGCAGTTTTGAAGGTGCTTAATTTTGTTCGGACAAATACAATGTTTGGATAATATTTCCACATCAATTACTTTGCCGGTATCCACACTTGTAACGGTCACTACGCCATTCTTCGAAGAAAAGTCTCGTTTCTGCCAGCTACCATCAACCGCAACAGTAATGTCTCTTCTTTCATCATTTTCATCAACTGTTTCATGAACAGCTTCTGTCATACTCTCTTCGTAAATTTGTCTGGCTACTTGCAGTAAAATAGTATTAAATTTTGTAGGTGGTGGTGAGAGATTCATAGTACCGCAAAACATTACGGCAGATTCAGCCCCGTTCCCTATGCATCACAAGGCATAAACTAACCTATTATTTACTTTATAATTATTGTCACACTGCTTTGAATTGAAAAAAAAGTATATTTATAATTACAAGAAGGACATTTTAAATCAAAATGAGCAGCTTCTCCACAGTTTTTTCCATGTAGTAACAATCTAATTTCTGGATTATCACACTTTAAACATCTCACAGCTTCAAAAATTGCACAGGATTGATATCCATAATAACATATCTGAAACCAGAGTAAATCTCGTTCGAATATGATGCATCCATATTTTTTACTTTCTTTTCACTAGAAGATACATTTATTTCATCCTTAGAATGGTTTGCTACATCATCACTATTTCCTGTGGACGAGTCATTACATACACTCACTTTTTCACATCTGCCTTTGTTAAAATGTCCTTTCCTTTTTTTTAAAAAAAATACTCTTGTCTTTTATCTAGGCATGATAAAATCGCATGAAAATAACAAATATTTGGAATAATGTAGCTACATGTTTTGATACAAACACTAATTAAAAAGAACAACAAATATTTGAAACAATTTAGCTAAATGTTTTGATACAAACACCAATTAAAATGAACAAGCTCGTGGTCGAACTAAAACGTGCTTATGTAAGTATAAACAAATATATATATATATATCACAGATACCGTGAAACTTCTTATGAGCTAATGCAAATAAAAGGAAGGCTCAGTTTATAATGAAATTTTTAAGAAATTCGTTTAGAGTAGCACATTGAACTACCGTCCAAAAAGGAAGTGCGTTGTTTACATTTTTCGCCCATTAAATGGGCGTGGTCCTGTTTCAATGCTTATTTAAAACAAAGTTTTTGATGCTTCTAAGGTATCTCTGGAAAGGTAAAGACTGTACAATTTGAAAATGAGAAAAATCTGAAATGGTCATTGTTGAAGTTTACATTCCGACTCCCCTTAATTATTGTACTTAATGCAATTGTCTAAAAGTATGGGGAACAATATTTTTATTAATACATAAGACAAATATATAAGATGTTCATTCAAAACTGAAATTAACAAATTTGAGTAGAGAAAAATATTGTGAATCTTTTAATAAGAAATAATTGTTACAAAACTTACCTTTACAGAACCTGTAAAACAAAGTTTCGTCTTCAAACATCTTTGGAGATATATCATGTATAGTACGTCTTCTCAACTGAAATATATAATAGGAAATTTTTTAATGCATTTCTGTTTCGACTTTTTACGCACGAAAATTCTGATAAATAAAGCTCTATCATGAGAAACGAATGAAAAGAAACGTTTTGTCAATTAAGCAAAAAGTTTTACTGTTGTCGAGGTTAGCATTATAATACAGCAAATTTCTTTTGAGTTTCAATTTAGAATACACGAATTTATTCATGTTATTTGTCATTCAAATCAAGAATGTAAAATACATTACCACATGGAATTGTTTTCAAAATTCTAGTTATCAAAAATTATTTCAAAGAAAAAAAATTCGATAAAACTATAAAGCAGTTTTGCGTTGCACTTAATTATGGAAGATTGTTTTAAAGACAATAAGTATACATAGCATTCGTATTTATGTGTCACTGTAAAAATCAGTAATAATTTAACTTCAAAGATGAAAAAAAAAGTTCTTTTTTAGGAAACATAATGTATTGAACTTAAAGCATAATATATAATAATTCAAGCAAATTTTTACATACATCACATTTATTTTAATTCACATTTATAGCAATTTTTATGCTTACATCACAGTTATTTTGAGATCGGATACAGTGTGAATATTTTTAATAATTAATATTTTCATGAAATTAATGAATATACTGCTTATATTCCACTGTAGTTTGATTTTCTTTATTCAGTGTGCGTGCGTGTGTGTGTGCGTGTGTGTGCGTGTGTAAATATATATATTCTTCAAACTTCTTCGATTTATATATATATAATATGTATAATGAATTAGTTTCATTCTATTTCATTACACATTTCTTCAAATTCAAATGACTTATTATTTTTCATTTTATGAACCATTCTCCTTTTATTTATAGGACCATTTTACTCCTTAAGTCTTATATTTTCAACATAAATATTTGAAAGGTTCTACATACTTACAATTTACGATTCGCAGTGTTGTAACTGGTAATGAAAGAAACAAATCGCGTGTTCGAATCATGATTTTACCAAAGACCTTCGTGCGATACTATCAAGGTTGTTGCCCATTAAATTAAATTGGACCTTAAATCCTGTACGTGGTGGAGCTAGGATATTAAAATTTAAATACAGATATTTAGAACTCGAGATTCTTCCTCGTCATCAAACCTAATTTACTTAATTACGAGGCATATTAATTGCGTTAGGTAAACCTTTGAAACGGAAAACTAGAAGTTCTCAATAACGAAATGAACTGGCTCAAGTTCTTCCTCGTTGTCCGATGTAGTCTTGACGTGTCATGGAAGTTAGGAGAGTAAAGTACCTGCTCAGGTGTTATCATCCATGACCATATCCAAGTTCTTGATGATGATTCAAAAAATACAAGGTGAAAATCATTGTGTATATTCTATTGCGATGTTTTTCCGACGCAAATTAGACTGGCCGATTTACAAAAAGGCTTCGCCATCAACTACACTGCACATGAAATAAACTGCTGTTTGTAGAAAATGCAACACCATGAAGGAATCATCAGAATCAAATGAAATTCGCAGCAAATGTCAATTATAGGATATTATGCAAATTAATAAAGTTTCAGAGCCATCGCGCGTGCGCGGCGCGCGCAGCGCCCTCTGAATTGATGCTGAAAGCGTATAAATAAAGTGCTGTAGCGGGACGTTGAAAAAAGTCTATGATTATTTGTTAGTGGCAAACGTTTAGTGAGATCTGAGTATGCCTCCACGACGGAAGAATAAGAAATTCAAGCAACTTACGGAGTTTGAACGAGGGAGGATAATCGGCCTTCGAGAAGGAGGATTTTCCTATCGCGCAATAGCAGCTCGTATGCAGCGGAACAGTTCCACAGTGATGCGAGTTTGGAAGCAGTGGACCGACGAGCACCGAACAACTCGAAAAACAGGCACTGGACGACAGAAGGTGACGTCAGAGCGCGATGATCGACACCTGCTCCGCATGGCGGTGAATGATCGCACAGCTTCCTCCAGGCAGCTGGCAGCACGTTGGTCTACTGCTACAGGTGTACAATTGTCGGCTTCGTCAATTCGTCGTCGTCTGCTGCGCCGTGGATTGCGTGCAAGGGTGCCTTTATACAGGATTCCCCTCACGGCGAATCATCGACGGCTGCGTCGGCAGTGGGCTCTTGAGCACAGAGACAGGCGAGCTGATTGGCACCAAGTTGTCTTTTCAGATGAATCACGCTTCAATTTGTGGACCCATGATGGCCGTGTTCGTGTTAGACGTTATGCCGGTCAACGCTGCCTTCCTGAGTGTATTATTGAACGACATAGTGGTCGAACACCCGGAGTTATGGTCTGGGGTGCGATTTCGTATCATGGACGATCCAATTTGTTACGAATTGAGGGTAATCTCAATAGCAACAGGTACGTCCGTGAAGTGCTACAGCCCGAAGTCGTTCCTTTCCTTCAAGGCATCCCTGGAGCTATCTTTCAGCAGGATAATGCACGCCCACATGTTGCGCGGACTGTTCGAGACTTCTGTTCAGCACAACGCATGCAACTTCTTCCTTGGCCTGCTTATTCACCGGATATGTCGCCTATTGAGCACGTGTGGGATATGGTTGGTCGGCGTCTCGCTCGTGATCCGCGTCCTGCAGTTTCCAAAGACGAACTTTGGTTGCGCATACAAGCGATATGGAATTCTCTTCCTCAAGCAGATATTCAACATCTGTTTGACTCCATGCCACGTCGTATAGCAGCACTTATTGCAGCGCATGGTGGCTGCACCAAATACTGATTTCGGACGCTTAATTTGTTTCTTTTGTTTTGAAAATTTCATCATTTATTTGTATCAGTACAAGTCGTTTCTGCATTAAATTTCATTTGATTCTGATGATTCTTTCATGGTGTTGCATTTTCTACAAACAGCAGTATAGAATCCTCTAAATTGTTATTTTATGGTCATTGAATCCAAGGAACCATTTCATTTCTCTAAATTCTCCTTCATAGCTCTTTTTCTACCACACTCTTTTTCTCAGGAACACTCGTCCAATCAGAAGGTTCCATTTTCCCCAGTCCTTTGCCCACACCCCTAAACTCGGTCATTGCGAATTCCACCATACATAATAGAGATTGATATCGGTGAATACCAACTTCACTCCTGGTAGCGTTGTAGCACTCCACATTAATCATTTCGTATGCTGACTAGGCAGTTACGAACTTTCGAAAACAAGATCGCCCACCGATAGACTTACCTTTTCCGAAGTTTAAAATTTCGAGATTCATCGCCTATAGTCTGCTCCTCAGTGCGACGTTGATAAACAATCCCGATCTAAATTAAGCCTAAATATTAATGATGAGAGGGTATATTCTTTTATTAGGGATGGAACTCAATGAAATTACACGCCTTCACCAACAGCCTTTCTGTAGCTCTACAACAGTGTTTCCCACACTCCACAGAGGGAAAAAGCGAATGTTAGCTGGCAATTCGAAGATATGCTCGCCTAAAGTTTAAAAACCAATCGCATATAATTATTTTCCTTATAAGGGAAATTGTTAGTGTCTGAATATGAAACAAGCGTTCGTCAAAAGTGTTGTAAAGCTGCCTTTGAAAGTTTGGAGAAATAGCAAGTATAGTGTATTGTAATTCCACGGTGAAATCAAAATTTACTGGAAATAAAATTCCTGCTAGATTCCACATCGACTGCAATTTTATGAACGTTACCAGAATTACCAGAATACGATGTTACAATGAATAGTCACCTTTCGGTTTTTGATTCCGAGAATGTGAAATTTTTAAAATTTGATATCAAGCACACTATCCACAATTATTGGTCACCTTTTAATATTTTTATATCAACAATGCTTGGCCAACGAATCAATAAAACGAGATCGCCTTGAAGCGCATTTGAAGGCGAAACACAGTGCACAAGTAATTTCAAATTTAAATAACTGTCAAACTTTAAAGATTTTTTTAAAAAAGTTTCATATTGCAACTGTTAATCAGTTATGAGCTAGTTATGAAATCTTATTACTCATTGCGAAATCTGGAGGAAATCATACTAAAGCTTAATCAAACAATATCAGTAATGCTTAAAATAGTTCTGGAAAAAGTGACAAGGACGCGGAAGCTATACTGCTTAATAACAACGCTATGAGCACACAGAAGTAGGGATGAAGTTAGTAAAGATACATTGAAATACAGCATTTTTCAGAAGCTCAATGCAAATAGATGAATCACCTTTGACAGACAGTAAAACCATTCAGATAACTTACGGAAAATTTACATTATAACACCGTAATTTAGCACTACCTTCCATGTACTATTAAACGGTAGCCAGATTTCGCCACATGTCCTTTTTGGTTAGAAGCGCAAATGAATGAGTGATGTTCGTGAATCTGTGTTTTATATATGTTTTGTATCTTGTCTTGTGTTGTGGAACGTGTCAAGTATTAAATAATATTTGTTCCTGAAACCATCAAGGCTGTTCATTATTTTGTCGTGAAATAATAACAACACTGGAGGGATACATTGGCGCCCGAACGTGTGGCATGACCCGTCGGACATTCTTTTTTCCATTGATCGGCTCACTACTTATGTGCAAGTTTCAGTGTGTGCCGTCCCGATACTTATTTTGAAAGTGCTATGTGAAGTGCCCGTTTTGCTATATTTGAAGAAATATCATTTGATATTTAAAGTGAAAGATTTCGTGATTTATATTTGAAGAAATATCATCCGATATTTAAAGTGAAATAGAAGAAATATCACCCAAGGTATTTTAAAGTAAGAATTCATCGTCTTTTGTGTGAAGTGCGCGATTTGTGTTAGAAGAAATAACATCCGATATTTCTGTGTGTGAGTGAAAATCCTTGCTTGTTATAATCATATTCTGATTAATATAATGTTTCACAAATCTAGTCATTTTATTTTTTCCCATACTTGATTTATTTATAGTCTTCTGAAAATACTATTTTTGTGACTTTAAAGATCTCGTTCCTTGAGTATATATATTGGTGGTTAATTGATTTATTCTGCACCAGTTTTCTTAATATTTTATTTTGTGCTTTCATTAAAGTTATTCAAACTGTATTGGTCGACCAATTGCAATAAATATTTAAATAAGCATATTTTAAATATTAGAAGGTATTATAGTATAATTTGGTTAGGATGATAAGAATGTCACTGTTTCTTTTGCTGCTTATAAATGAATGATTATTAAGAATTTTAGCAACTGATTATTTATATTTTGATTATGTGATGTCTATAAATTGTTTTTAGAATATTATGTTTCTTTTAGCAAAAGATCTTATTTGTTTGAATTTAACTTTGTTAATGTTTTGCGTGTAATAAGCAATTATATATTCTTTCCATCACATGATATATCATTACCACTGTTTCAACATGTAATTGTTTTCATGCTTTATTTTATACTTTATTGTACTCTTGAATTTCAGAAATTTTTATTTATGTTCTCACAAAATCTATATTCGTCGAATAATTTTGTTTATGTGCACATCCATGTGAAGTTTTCTATTAGTTACATTTCTGCTACAGGGAAGGTAGTTGTTTAATGAATAATTCTTAAACAGTTAATTAGGAAAACTAATTTAATTTATAATTTTAAGCTTACATAAAAAAAACTTGCATTTATATAATTGTATCAGATAAAATGGCATTTCTCTCAAGAGGCAAGAAGATTGACCTTTATAACTTAGCAATAGAATTAAAAGTTTCTGTTATTTATGATGATAAAATCATCGATTTACGCGACAAAATCACTACGTGCACATTCTTTAAGGATAATGAGCAGTTTGTCAAAGAAATGTTAGATAACATAGTAGAAGAACATAAAATACTGGAAGAGGTGGCAATAAAGAAATTAGAAAGGGAGGACAAGCAACTAGCTGAACAGAGAGCATTTGAGCTTGAAAAGCTTAAATTGCAGGCACAAAATCCTCTGACGTCCATAGATAACCCTACTCAAATCAGTTCTAACTCCATGAGGCTTGATTTGAAAACAGTGTTACCCACATTTATTCCTATGCAGATGACATGCCATTGTTCTTAACAATGTTCGAAAGGCAGATGAAGCTTTTGAATGTACCTGCAGATTTTTGGGTATCACATTTAATTGGAGTCCTTCCAAGTGATATTGCCAGATTGATTGCGAGAAAACCAGAAAAGATGTTTAGAAATTATGCCCATATTCGCAACATATTATTATAAAGATTTAAGCTGAAAGCAGACTGATTTAGAGTTCTCTTTAGTCGGCATCAGAAACGAGATCATTCCACTTGGAAAGATTTCTTTTTTGATCATAGAACTTACTTTGAAGGTTGGCTAAAGGAATTAGAAATGAATTCATTTGATAGGTTAACAGATCTCATCATTGAAGATCAAATTAAGAAAAAGTATCCATCAGAATATAAGAATCATTATTTAGATAGTTGGGAAAAACTTAATGATCTTGTTGTGTTAGTAGAAAAGCTGGACTTATATGAAAATATAAGACCTCCTTCCCAAAAAGTAGCAAATTTCCACAAACCCCAAGAGCTATTCAAACCTCGGTTTCCTAAAAATACAAATAATTAAGAATTTAAGAAAAACTATTCCACCAAAATGGAAAAGAAGATTTCGGGTAACCACACTTTTGCTAACTCAAGCTATATGCAATCATAAGATGTCAACGACACTGTTTACCGACCACCTATTTCTTGTTATGGTTGTGGCAATCCAGGGTTTATAAAGGCGAAATGTCCAAAATATGCATTAAAGAAAAAGCGTGCTTCTGTCAATGCCATACAGATGTTCACTTGTGTTACCTCTCCAGTAACTCTACTCGACATTGAAGTTTATGAAGCTACAGGCACAGTTTGTGCTGACACAGGAGCCAGCCAGTCAGTTGGTGGAGAATTGATGTTTGAATTTTTAAAGAATCGTGGACAAAAATTCACAGAAATTTATCTTTCTATGAATTTTTTTTCTATGTGTCTGGCTGATGCTCAGCAATCCACACCACTTGTTCAAAAGGCTACAGTGCCAATCACTATATGTGGACGAACTTTTCGAAATGATTTAATTTTTCTGCCACATGCAAAGATGATCCGGACTCTAATAGGTGCTGACTTTTTAAAGACATCAGGAATTGTAATGAACATGCTTAAGAACTATTGGTATTTTGGTGACAAACCAAACTGCAGAATACCTTTTGCAAAATATATTCCTTTGCCTAAAAAAGACAGTCCTGTCGAAATGAATAATAGTTCTTGTCCCACAAATTCAATTTCCAGTGATGTTCCAGTACAGAGCAAACCTATTGATGAAACTGAAACCAGTGATCTCCATTTGCGTGAAGAAGGACAGGCCCTTGATGCAGAAGAAAGAAATGACTTAACGGTCCTGCTTAACGAAAATAAAGATGTTTTCAGGCTAGGGGGAGAACCAACTCCTAAATAAATAGAGGTGGATCAAGATAAAACTGTAGCAATACAAAACATTCCTTATCCCAAAATTTTTAAGCAGTTACAATCATTTTTACAAACCTGTTCTTGGCATGGAAAATTCATCCCGAATATTTCAGATATTGCTATACCCCTTAGCAATTTCCCCTTAGCAACTTTTCAACTTCACAAAGTGTATTGCTTGGACATGAAGTGAATATGAACAACAAGACTTCCAGACTCTGAAGCAATGTTTAATAACCCCTCCAGCACTGAGACAAGTTGATGATACAAAACATTTTATCATCCGGACGGATGCTAGCAGTTACGCCTCAGATGCAGTTCTTATACAAAGAGAAAGTCCAGTCGATGAACAGCCAATAGAATATGCCAGTAGACTCTTAAGCTCTGCTGAGAAAAATTATTCAATCACTGATCGAGAAGCCTTGGCTGTAGTCTGGGCCTTAAGCAAATTTAGAGGCTATATTGAAGGCTCAGAAATTACAGTGGCATTCGACCACCAACCATTAAAGTAGCTAATGAATTTAACGTCACCCACTGGAAGACTAGCCCAATGGGCACTCCAGATACAATCTTACAATCTGAAGATTCATTTTCCAGGGAAATGCAATGTTATTGCAGACATGTTTTCCAGGCCTGTGGCTAAAGATGAGGAAACATCTGTTGAATTAAAAATTATAGTTATTGATTTCTCTACAAAGACTGCTAGTGAACTTAGGACTGAACAGTTGAAGGATCTTGAATTTAAAAAAAATATCGATTGCTTTGAAAATTCCAACAAGGGAGTTGAATTTGAGAATTGGACTGAAAGCCATATGGCGCCATATATATATATATATATATATATATATATATATATATATATATATACTAGTTGATACCCGCCCGCTCCGCTGGGCAGACGATAATATTATATTTTGGAACCTATATGTAAAATATCAAGAACAATTTCAATTTTTAAACAATAATAATAATAATCTGAATTTAAAATTTTAAGAAATTGATTGTCTGTAGTAATGGTTATCCCCGACTTTTAAATATATGAGAAAAGTATTTGATTGTTAATAATTTATCAATGAATGGGTAAGTTTTTGTCCTTGCCTCAAAAGATCTTTGATTTCTTAACATTTAGGATGGCAAGTGAATGTAATAAATAAGTCGGGACGTTCAAAATATCTTACGAATGTCATAGCGTCTTGAGTTCGTTCATGCATGTAGCGAGATCCTCCAGTAAACGAAGACGGCAACACAGCCATTTTACCTATTTCTGAAGACTGTGTATCTTTTTTTGGTGGACATATTCCTCACTCCTAAGTTTTTTCTGATTGTTACGAATCCAATCAAGCCTTTCAGTTTCTATTTTTGCATACATACCGACCAAAAACTGATTAAAAAGTTGACGAAAGAGCAGTAGATAATTGATTTCACCTACACGCTCCATCAACCTATAGCTGTAGAACTCAGAAACAGAGACAGTCTTATTGATAGGAGCCCTAGTATTGCTATCAAGTTTTGAAATATTTATACAATAACCATCTTCCCCGCTAAAAAAACATCAAACGGTACTGAAGAGCATCGTAAACTCGATTAATTCATTCATTAATTCGTACCAATTTACTGTCTCTGCTGTATAGAATGATATCTCTTTTTCCGAAATCCTGACCCACAATAAGGATAGCTACTTCTTTATTTTGGGGAGCATTGAAATGACCTTTGTGCTTTCCAGATGGTTTTTTTATCGGCCTTAATTATCAACCTACAATGAAATACTTTTCAAGTTAAAAAATATAACCGAAATTAAATTTTTAAAATCAAATTATTTAAGAATTCAACAAAAAATACTAACAAAAAAATAAAGTATAATAAAATTTTTTAGCAAAAAGTCACCCGTATTACGTTATCCTTTTTGCAAAGGGATAACTATATTACGCTAGCAGCATATCTGGAACTGCAAAACTTTTTCATAATATATACATTAGGTTACAATTAATGCGTACATCGCAATAAATATTTTGACAGCTACTTATTTTTTTTTTATCAATGACATGAATAACATACTGTTATTATTCATTTGTTAAAAACCAACTTCAATATCTTGGTAAGATTGCGTTTAGATTTACAAATGTAATTTATCAATCATTATTAATAATAAAATACTTTTCTCATAAATTTAAGACTTACGTCTAGGTTCCACAACAATAAAAAATTATCGTTTGCTCAGCAAAGGGGTTACTATAGTATAGCTTTTTAATATTCACAATGCAAGGTCATTGAAATGCTTCGACTTGGCGGTGGAAGATATTTGGTGATAAATCTCTAAATGTAGGAATTTCGTTTCGTTCAACATTTACATTATATATGACAAACTTATAATACATCCTACTCAGCGGATTGTCTTCCGTATGCGCTACCTTATAAGAAGTCGCCATTTTAGTATTTTTCGAAATCCCACTAAGTTTTGAAGCTGATCTACACTATCACCAACCGTGGGATTCCAAATTTATTTATTTCTATCGCTAAATATGTACGTTTCCTATTTTCGACATGCACGAAATTTCGCATAAAGAGCCTTTTCGCCAAAGTCTTGTCAATCCTCCATCAGCACCTCAATATTAAATTATTTGGGTTTTTTCCATTTCGCACGCGCACATCTCGCTAAGTATACTTAATTGGTAGCAATACACAGTATACATATAACAAAAATATATTTCGTTTGGCGTCGGTCATGTCATTTTTGGCGATAAAGTCGCCAAAAATGACATAACAGATGGATTAAAAATATTAACACATGAAAATTACATTTTGGATTAGAATTCCGTAAAATCCGTTCTTAGTGAGCGTCTACATAGCAAAATGAGTAACTATGCTAAATTTCAAGTCAATCGGTTGTATAGTTTTAGAGATATCGTGATGAGTCAGTCAGTGGTATTTCGCTTATATATATATATATATATATATGGCGGAAAATAGCTTTGATGTCAAAAATATACTGTTGCAAAACATAGCATTTTGTGTTACAGATAGTTTTAATGTGATGGGTAAGAAAAAGGGCTGTCTAAAAATAATGAAAGATTAGAACCCCGAAATGTGCTTTGTATTATGTATAAAGAAACTTGGCAGCTAAAACTATTTTTCTCGATTTTAATGAAGTACTAAAGTCAGTTATAAAGAGTATCAATGCTATTTAAGCTAATATATTATGTGAGAGTCTTTTTAGGCTATTTTGTGAAGAACAAGATGCAAACCATATAAAACTTTTATTTCACCCTGAAGTAAGGTGGCTTTCGAAAAGGAGCTTCTTGAAAAAATATTTGAAACTGTTTAAAACTCTTAGTGACTTTTTAAGGGCCAAATATAAAATAAAGCATCTATTATTAGTCGATGATAAAGTGAGTTATTTAGCCAATAACTTTGAAGATCTAGAAATATTAAATAAATATTTTCAAAAACAAATAAAAAATTTGTGGATGCAAAAGCAAAGGTATTTGATTTCATTATATATACTGAATTATGTCCAAAATGTGTTTGTAATAAAAATTTTGAGAAGTTTCACTGATTCCCAAATATAAAGCGACTAGTACAGATGTACTCGTTGTTTTCTATCATCTGAAGTTTCTGAAAGTTGATTTTAAAATAAAGATCTTATCTGCTTTAAAACGAATCGATATTCCTGCCTAGATCAAGCAGTCAATTTTAGTAGATTTTTCTAATTTTTCAATACCAGGAACTTTCAAAAATGCCAAATGATTAGTCAAATAAATTTAATTTATTATGTAAAGAACGATGAATGGCTTTGTGATAGAAGAGAAATTAAATGCCCAAATTCAAACAACTTTGCAAGAAAGTTATTGTTACTACTTCCATCTTCATATTTAGCTGAATGGAAATTTGGTATAGTAAATCATTTTGTTACGGAAAGAAATTGACTGGATATCAGATAACAAGAAAATATGAGATTCATGCAGACTAAATTGACTGTGTAACTCAAATTGACTGTGTTGACCGTGTAATCTGTGTTTCAAACAGTAAGCACAAGAGTCTCACTAAATTCAGTATATTCATCCAGAAGTGACTTAACATTACATTTTGAAATTATTAAGTAATCAAATAATAATTACTAATAATTAAAATATTATAGAAAAATATTGTACTAAAATTACTTTACTCTCAAATTAAAGTTTCTTATTTTTCCAATTTAGTGAAGCCCCCTTTTGGAAATCCGACAAATAAGTTTTGCCGTAGTTGGTGTAATAAATTTCATATGGTTTTCACTAGCAACTCTGCAAATGGTGGTTTGAACTCCTATAACTTCTTTATAATAAAGGAACTATCGGATGCTTTCCTGTTATACCATGAGAGAGTATTGATTGATTGAATGCTTATTAAATTCGCACTTAATAGCAACACGAAGACTATTATAGACGGTTCTCATCATTTTTAGCGTAATCGTAACCGCAACCCTCGTAATAGACATACTGCTTTAAGCTGACCCTGCTTTAAACTTCCGTACTACGCCAAAGAATTGACTTAGAGCCATGACAGACTTAATGTGCGTCAGATAAGTGAATCGGAGAAATTTTCCGTAATTGCTGTGAATCAAATTTTTATTTTTGAATAGGTTTCAAAAAAAGTGAGAGAAATATTTTATCTTTTAGATTAAATTACCCGTTTTGGGCAAAACTGCAGCAATGTCTTTATCATAGAGTCCTATATAAGACGGGACTCGTTAGAAGTCCGAAGACCATGGAATTTTTCATATTTCTTCGATAAGTGTTTGGAGATTTCAAAAACAGAAGCAGCAGCTCTATCGTTGACCTCAGTCCAAAGCCTCAAATGATGAGGGTTGGGGACAATGGATCTGTCCGACAAGATCCAAATATCGATGGATGAGGCATCAGTTTTAATAGCACTAAACATCTTCGAAATCAATAAGTTCTGTTTTGAAAACATAACTTATGTTGGGACTCCTAACCTCGAGTTCAACAGAAAAAATAGGGGCTTCAATGAAGACATCACTACCATAGATATTTTTTTCATATCTGCTGCCATTTGTACCGATTTGAATTACTTAACTTGGAATTTGTTTATGATTTCAAGAGCTAGTTGACGTAGATATATAAGCAAAACAGGATTTTTGTTAGTTTAGGTCTTGAGATCGGCTTAGAAGTGAATTGGCAGACCTTCTAGAGAATTAATAATGGCTTCAAGGAATGCCCTTCAACATTTCATTCTATCAAGCTCATAAAAAGAATCCGATAAAGAAAATGAGCTTGTCACATATGACTGGTGAAGTCGGATAAAAGTGAAGAATGGCAGAAGTTTTCCTCTGCAACCTTTCAGTATAATTAACTATAATAATATCTTAATCACTCAAATAAGGCTTTCATGGATAATTAAATCACAAATAAAAACAACAATAGCAACAAAATAATACTGCAAAATCTACGACTTTAATTTTCGTTACAATTTAGGATAGTTGAAGCAGCAACGACCTTATAGAAAACATTTACAAATTAGTATAAAGTCTTAAACTAACTTATAACTTTACAAAGAAACTTCTCAAATAAAATGATACGCAATCTGTTGGAGTTATGGTTGAGATTTGTGAAAGCAATCTTCACGAATTAGTTATGGAGCTATATTCTTACTATCTAAGATTATCTTTAAAAATTATCGGGATATCACTGATTTTTATGCTTACAAACCAATTTTCAAATTATATCACTTAAAAAAATTATGTAAAATTGTAGATTCATAATATTGAGCATTAACTAATAATAATAACATGAAATTCTGAAATTCTTCTTTTCTTCTCTTACTTCATCAATGATATTCTTTTCTTCCTCTGTAATGTTCTGGAACAAAGACATCTTCAATTCGGCCATATATAACATATACGTGAGAAAATATATACTTCCTGAAAAAAAATTTGCATGTATAAGTTAAACGGAAGTACCTTACTAAATGTGAACAATAATCACAGAACTCTCAAAAAATAAAGTTTTAAAAATAGCAATATGCGTCCTAGCTGTGTTAACGATTACCCAAGAGACCGTATCAAACTAGTTATCATGTGAAGGTAAGCAACGCACAAAGCAGAATCTACAGAACTGATTCGTTCATGTATTTTATTTTATTTTACAGCTTCAGAAAACATATGTAACCTAAACGCAGTAAATTCTCATGTATATATCATTAGAATTAATATTTCTATTATTTACAAATGGAAAAATCCTTTTCTTTCCAAAAAGAAAAGAAAAAAATATTAATATTTTTCTATTTTTAATGTAGTGATATGTAGGGAAAAAACCCTCGGCTATAATTATACCACTCTACATTCCTGAAACTCTCCTCGTGATAACTGATATAGAAAATGTATTCGAATTCAAACATTTTATCGACTCGGGTAATCTTAAGGTAAGAGGGGTGTTCCGAAAGTAAGTTTCGTCATTTTTTTTTGAAAGAGCACACGGTAACCAGATGAAACAAATATCCTCCATAAGAAGCCTCATCCGTTGCTGATTCAACGATGGAAGTAGCGTCGGGGAAGGAGGAAGGATGCATGGGCAGAGAGACGAAGAAAATATAGTATGTAGCAGCAGTTCAGAGTGCCCAAGATGTGATGGCAACGCGGTCGGCAAAGAAAATGCGTGCTGTTATCCGTTTTGAATGTGTGCGTGTGACTAGGCTGTTCCCTCATCTACAGATCGTGTATGGTTAACAGGTAATGTCTCGTTAATTGGTTGGACTTTGGTGTTGCATGTTCAGTGAAGAACGGATGAAAGTGGGAGAAGAATATCGAAGTGGACGTTCCTCCACATCCACTAATCAAAACAACTCTGTTAGAGTATAGGACATGGTTTTAGTGGACATGCGCGTAATGGTGTCAGACGTAGCATCCACGCTATGTAACTGTCGTGTTCAGGTCCATCCAGAACAAAGCTGAGGGGAGGCAGGCTTTCCAACTATTTCTAGCATCGCAAGACACCGAATTTTAACAGAGGGGTTTCAACAAAATGATTGCATGCTATAAAAAATGTTTCAGTGGCAACTGCAACGATGTCGAAGGATAGGGAGAGATATACAGCTCATGATGAAATTGTTTATTTCTGTTTAGCAAAAAAGCTTCAGTGGGAAAAAATTGAAGAAACTCAAACTTTCGGAACATATATCGTATTAAAATGTAATTTTCTTAACTGTACACGTTGTTTTTTCGTTATTGCGTGGTGAACCTTCAATTCAAACGGGCTTTCATAATGACAAAAATCTAGAACATGGATTACAACAATATCTTTAATGTCCAACAGATTCCATGCTGGATGATGACTCAGAAGGATTTTGTAAATAAATATGATCACGGGATACATTTGATCTTTAGTTTCAAGCACATAAGTGATAATTCTGTGACATAATTTCTGTATCTACAACTTTACCTATCTCAATCGATAAAGCATATGGGAAAGAAAACCGAAGCTGGACTCTTCGTTGAGTTCTAAGCATTGTGATAAACACAATGGGCAACTCAATATTTAAACGACACTTGATATTATTTCCACACTGTAAATTCTATATTACCAAGTGCATTTATATCCTTTGTAAGGCTTTTCTTCATTATTTTTTCCTCGGTGCCAATTTTACGTTCATTGATCTTGCTGACTGCATCAATTGTCTTGCAAGCAAAATGATGATTATCATGGAATCTTATCTCCTCTAACATTTATTTTTCATACAACTCAATATTAAAATTTTAAAAAGTTAACCAAAAATGTTATTAAACAGTTTAATCAATTATTTCATACAGAAATAAAATGACAATTAAAAGCAAAAATCGAACGCAATTCAAACAATTTAGCTCAGCAAAATAGTAAACAGAGTGTAAATTGCCACATTTTGAAAATTTTACCACTGAATGTGATGCCAGATTTCTCAAGAGGAAACTTAATATATTTTAAAAGTTTTTTAAAAAAATATAAGCAGTAAATGTTCTTAAAAATAAAAGAAACAAACGAATATTTTTGACAAGATATTAACTTCCGGTAATTTTTTTTTTTGGAAAGTGTCTGATATTAAAATACTTATAACTTGATTTCTAAGTACTGTAGCTACAAATGGAAGGTAGCTTCAGAAAGAGAAGATTTCAAATATTTTTATGGATGAATTAAAAAAAATCAGTATTTTTTTTTCCCTTCGAAATTAGAGTTTTTATTGTAATTGTATCTCTTAAGGACTTGAACAACCTTGGAGAATTTCAGTTAACAGGGCCGGTTCTAGAGGTAAAGCCGACATTGGGCCCTTTAATTTCAGCCGCCCCATCTCATCCCTATAATACATTCTCTCGATTTCAAAGTCAGTGTATTTAAAATTCAGAAGTTTACAACTTTGACGTCAAGATAATTAAGAAAGAAAGAAAATTTCTTCGTAAGTAGAAGATAAGTGACTTATGAATTTCTCTTATCTGTGACAAGTTTGAGTCATTAGTAAAATTCCGAATACAAGCACAAATGTTGATTATAGACTTAATTTTCTTGAAAAATACATCACTTCATATTCTCACAAATACAAAATTCAGTATATTTCTTTATATTTCAGAAATGAAAGATATTTATAGGAAACAAAATATATAAATAGGAGTATGCAGTAAAACAATTTCAATTGTTACCGTTTATTAAATTACATGGGAGCAATATTAACTACGTAATAAAATAAGGGTGCTAAAAAGACTTTACAAAGATTAGAGAAATTATCACTGAATATTACAAAAGAATTTAAATTAATGTACCATCTATTTGAGCTGTCACAATTTACGTGTGTTGTGATTCACTCATTTTTCTTTAAAATAATTTACCAAGAAGCTTCGAGCTGAGCCTGCGTTTCGCTAAGAGGGATCGCGATCATTCTCAATGCTCGGCCTCCTTCGTATAAGAGCGCTCCGCACGCCCGAAAAAGCTCCCCTGTCTTCAGTGTATAGACATTTAGACAAGCATTTGTTTATATAAATTCGCAATAAGTAGTATGCAAATAAAAAAAAAACAATATTGAAAACCTTTAAAGAGAAAAAATTTTAAATTAAGTCAAAGATACTCTTTTTTTTTTTTATTTATATATTTCGTACCTAACATTATTTATACTCATTGTTATCATACTGTGACGCTGAGCTATTCGCGATTTTCTCTTCACTATCATCTGGTACTTTTTGATAGTTTGAATTACAACTCTTTGTTAACCAAATAAACGTAATTTAGTTAATCAGATGAAGGTATAAGTGAGTGAAGTGGAGTCGTATAGTAATCAGGAAACGACCAACCTCCTAAAATCCATGGAAGAAATGACTATGAGTAAGAAAACTCGTGCTTTATGCATTCCACTACAGCGCCGTCTAGCGGTTCACAGCTTGTTCTTCACCTATGAATTGTTCGGTGAAAATTATTTGTTTAGATGTTTTCTATTACCCTTTAAATTTTTGCCCATGAGTTTCGAAACATTCTGCATATTATAACATTCTGTGAAATGCTAATACAATTTGTGATAATGGAAATCGCAAAAAATGCGTACTGAGCTCATAAGTAATTACAGCGTTCTCTTTCTTTCAATTCAAAAAAAATTTAAAGATACTATTTAAAGTAAAGATATGTTATAATCCAAAAATATATGTATATATTTAAGTTTTTTTTTTTAAAGAAAATGAGATAAATTTACCTCAATATAAAATTCTCCTTTAAAAAATGTTGAAAACTTTTTCCGATACCAATGCAAAATTCTGAAGAATGATTAAGTATATGATAAATTTTTAAATATATAGTTATGTCAAAAAACAAAGTATAATTATAACAGTACTATCAAGAAAATTATATAATTAAAGTAATTTTTAAGTCTGTGTAATTTACAAAGTTTTCAAATAAATGTTCTATCTATATGAAATATTTTATCTTTTATTGTTTGTAAATTTAATTTTTATAATTTAATTGAAAACAGTTACAAATATAAAATATCACAAAATTTTATATAAAAATTCTGCTTACAAAAAACTTTTTTAAAGTCATTGAAGTTAATATCTGAAATTCTATGAAGAACTTAGGTCAGTGGCTTTAACTGGTATTCCGCTTAACATTGCTGTACTCCGTACAATTAGAAAAAAGACTTCCTCTAAAATTTTAAAAGAGCAGTTATTTCTTTTTAAATTTAAATATAATGTCATTCTGAAAAGCAATTTGAAGGTATTAGTGAGGGACTTCGTAATTTTGAACTTTGATTAAATGACGAGGATGACACCTGACTGGAACCTCCCTCTCCAAACTTCTTCATCACTCCAATTGGGAAGCATCGGATCTCCACTAGATTTAACGTGCATCAACCCCGCCACTCGGTGGGTCTTTAGTGGCGTCAGGGCTCTAACCCACGACTCGATAAAACATAGTTTGCGACCTGAGACCACTAGGCTACTGTGGCCACTCAGAGCACGTGGCATAAACTTAATTTCGGATGCATATGCTTACCCAGATTGTACAAAGTGAAAAATATTGAATAAGGATAATTTTATATTTTTAAACACTTTTAAGAATTATTTGAAGTATTTTATTTTCTTGATATCAAAGTCATGATGAAAAAAAGGAAATATTCGGAGAACTATTTTAAATTTGTTTTTTCAATTGTTATCCATAATGACATAGAGAAGTCACAGTATGTTTTATATGCAACTCTGTTCTTAATTCTGAATCTGTGAAACCCTCAAAACTCAAACGTCTGCCACTTAGAAACAAAGAATTCCGAACATATCACAAAAGATTTGGACTTTTTTTAAACAAAAACTACCTTAAAAAATTAGATTTTACTGGTACGTTTCAACAATAAAGTCAAGCTATAGTTCAGATATCATAAGAAATTGCTCTGGAAATAGCATAAAATTTTAAAAATGCATACAATTTGCAGAAATCCATATCAAACCATATTTATTTAAATCGGCTTGACCCATACTTGAAGTAACGATTGAGATTAAAATTCGCAATATATCCTTGTCCAACAGCAGTATTCATAAGCGCTTTTCAGACATATCCATATACGTGAAGGGACAAATTTTATGTGAAATAAAGGCATCTGCTTTATTTTCTTTTCAAGCCCACCGATTTCATTCATGTTCTCAGTTAATCGCTTTGGAGAGATGTGTTCTCTTGGAAGGTATCAAAGAAGAGTTTCTGTTTTGCAAAGAAATAAAAACTATTACGAAAGGTAACGAAATTAAGGAAATGATAATTTCATTCCTTGAAAATAACGATTTACAATGCAAAAACTTGTATTAACTGTATAATGATGGAGCACTTTACATGCTTGTGTCGAAAACGGGTTTTCAATTAAAAATTTAAAGAGCTTGCACCTCAAGAAAGGAGACGGCACTGCATGATTCACCGATTTGCCCTTGCTATGCAAGATCCTTTCAAAGACTTTGCAAGAAGTTCTGGACTATTTGGTGCCAATTGTCAATTATATAAAATATAGTCACTCATTACTCGTCTATTCAAGGAACTATTCTAAAACATGAATTCTGATCACGATCTGCCTTTCTAGTCTACTTTTCGTTGGTTATCGAAAGGAAATGTTGTTGGTCGAGTCATTAAATTGAAAAATGAAATGAAAGGATTCTTAGAATTGAAAGGTAAAACAGGTATTTATGGCATACTTCAGTAATGAGACTTGGATCTAAAGAGTAGCTTATTTATCTGATATCTTAGATGAGCTAAACAAGCTAAATTTGAAACTGCAAAGTAGAAAATCGCACATTAATTATTCACTTCAGTGATAATATCGACCGTTCGTATCCAATCTGAGAAACTAATCATTAAGTAAATCTTAGAGACACTTTGCCATGTTTGAACACCTTTGCACAAAGACTGAGGAATTAGAGATGGGAATTGTACCTAACCTAAAAAGAGGGAGAAATTAATAACAATCTTCAAGCCCTTGAATCTGAAAATCAAGTTCTTTTCTGGAACTCTCTAAACAAGAAGTTACATTAGTGTGAAGCAAAATTTATAGAATTTACAAAAAAAGAATTTAAAAAATTTGAAAAGATAAATGTGTGGACATTTTCTTTTTCCTTGCATTATAAGTAAACATATATATATCATTGTATTACAATATATACCAATATAAAAACAAAATTACAATTTAAACCATAATGTAGAAAGTATTGCTTGTTTTATGTCTAACTTCTGACTTAATTTTTTTTTATTTGATTTAGATTTTGACTTTTTCCTTTCATTATAATTATATCAATGCATATCATTGATCAATGTATAATGCCAATTTTATCAATGTATCGCAATATATTCAATATCAATAGCAACATAACAATATGAATCAAAATATAAAAAGTAGTTCTTATTTCATCTTAAACTTTCGACTTTAGTATTTTTTTAACTGCTGAAAGGGGTAAAAATAGATGGGGAAAACTTTCCAACTTCTAATATGTAATGATATAGCAAATGGGAAAGAGGGATCGCAAACATTTTTGAAAACATTGAAAAGGGCCACGATTTAAAAAAAAGTTAGGGAACCACTGAGATTAAAGTTCAGAGTCCAACAGGGCTAAGCACAACAGCAAACTTTGTTCCAAACCTATGAATAATATTTTTAAGCCCATTTGAGCCGATGTTTTCTGTACATTTAAGTTGCACCCAGACAAAAAAAATACTATAAATAACTTTTGCACTATTTGCACAGTTGTTTTGATATTTACCAGCAATAATATTTAAAAAACAAAATTTAGCAGATAGCGTAATTATCTAACAATCAAAAACTCATAGGGCTTAATTACTCGTATTATGTAGAAAGCTGATCATGACATATTATATCGATTCGATATGCATATCCTATTCATCTCTTAACCTCCTCAAACCTAAGGTCAACTTTGAACCATACATTTTACAATAATTTGTATCAAACGATTCTAAATACACAAAAAAGTACTGAAAAAATTTTAAAAAAATTATTCTAATTTTTATTTTTTGAAGCATGTGTCTCCTGGAGGACCCATTGGGACAAAGCGACATCATAATGTTAATTTAAAAACATTCATTAATCTTAATTTAATGAGAAATTCATACTAATTAGCATAATGAGCATAATGTAAAATTTGAATCACAAAATATTCCTGTCCGAACTGTTTGCAGAAGAGTCCTAATTTCCGAAATTTATAATTGGTGTTTTTATTCCCTCTCTCTCTCTCTATATATATATATATCTTATACTATTAAATAATTTCTCAATTTTAAGTTGTTTCTTATTGAAAACTCGCTCTTTTCAAGAAATGTTGTCTGCGAATAAGGGAGTTATAGTTTTTTCTGTCCAATACGTTTGAATTCTGGAAAATTTTAAATTAGACATAATTACAGTGATCACTAATTATGTTTCAGTTAATTTTCTGACAGATACAGATTCTTTCCTGTATTTTCTTAAATATCTACGTTTGGTGAATTCAGTTAGCAATTAAAGAATATCATTCCGAGCTCAAATATATGCCATAATTATAGTTTCAAATCGAGTGAATTTGATAGCCTTTGACCCAATGTCTCCTACAGGCGACACTGAAAAAACAGCGTTCTAAATCAGAAGTGGAAAGATTTGAGTAAGAAATTAATAATGTTATATATAAACAGCAAGTTTAAGGAATTCAACAGTGTGTTCAATAATTTTTTATTACACAAATAATATAAAATATGAATACTTAGAGATGCGTAAGCGTATAATTTTCTTTCTCTCGGAAAACACCATTTTCATTTTACCATAAGTAAGGTACGAAGGCAAAATGTTCACTAAATTTTTTTTTTTCAGAATTACCGTCTATTAACAAGAAAATTAACTGATTCTGGGTACCAATGACTCCTTTTATTTATTTAACTTAGCGGCATTTTTTGAAAGTGTTGTTTAGTGTCTCATACATACGACGCTGAGATGGATCAGGTTAATAAAACACAATATAACAAATTATATTATACAGTAGAATTTGTAAACTACTTCTAATAAAGTGCAATTCAAAATAAAGTTATGATACAGAAAATTTTACCTTTACTAATTTTAGATTTCAGGTCGACTTCCAACTGACACTGAATTATCCTATCCACTTGGATCTTGACATCAACATAGAAATTTCCTGTCGACTCTGATCACCATGACCGCATATCAAAGCCCAGAACACAAACTTCTATAAAGTGTTGCTAATATGAATAATACAAGATAGTTGAACATGTAGGTAGACGGATTAACTACAGCACCTGAGCTCGTTTGCTTTTTATCTCTGTTATCTATTTTAATTGTCAGCATGACTTCGGCCTTTACCTTGCACAGATTTGCATTTAATTAAGAAGGTGTGTGAACAATGTATATGCACCACTCTTTTTTATGCCGTAACTTCGACTTCAACTATAAAAAAAATTAACGTTCCCTATTTACGTCCATCGTAGTTTGTTTCCATGCCAATAATTTCTAGAAGGGCCTCAAATATTCGTCGCTAAACTCACTTGGCAACTTGAAACCTTATATAAAGGGAATAAAGTGCAGATGCAAACATAAAAAAAAATGTAATGAATATTAGAAAAAAAATTTATAGTAAAAAATAATTTTATGATGATTTAAAACACTTAAAAGTGAGGATTACTTCTTTTTACTCCATACAAATCGTTAAAAACTTTGATTTTGTATAAGAAAACGCTATGTCCGCCACTTTGTGGCCCTGAATGTTCTTTTTAATAGTTATATATTTGATCAAGAAGTGCTAAGAAAACTGATTTCTAGGACAATATTTTAATTTATATCAATATCGACGCGATAGTAACTTTGTTTGTATTGTAATCGGAACATAATTTTGGAAATAATTTACATAATTTAATCGTCAGCTTTATTCTATTTTAGATTATTTAATTTCACATATCAATTGAATAACAAATCAAATTTGGTTTTCTTTCATAACAGCTAATTATCCCTTGTGTTACAAACACATAATTTAATGCAACTATTATA
>BMAW01037828.1:119457-143889 GCA_019974015.1 Nephila pilipes
GCATTGGAGAATTTAATGCTTAAGTTAATTGGTGTCAGAGAGGGGAGCTGAAACTATAAATGAAGGAATAATAACCGCATTGCCAAGCGTAAGAAATTCTCAAATCATAGCCAGAAGTGATCAACTTAGGGTGAATAAACTAAACCTTCATCTATAAATCTTTTGAGAACTAAAAACCGATTGGTTCGATATATTACATGCTTTTTATTGTATTAAACGTCATATCAGACGCGTATAGTGTCCTGTACTACAAATAGAGTAGGGTAGGGATTAACTGTTGATAAGTCATAGATATGTTAAAATAGTTTTGCTATCATCCTTATAGGATTTTTCTTCATTGAACTATTGCTATATAAAAATTTTAGATAAAATGAAAAATGGCAGGAAATGGAAGTAATACTGAGGAGTAACAAACTTTAATTATTAAAGCAACAAAAAATTAAGGACCACCCATATTTGTGAATAAATGGTATATACAAATTTATAGCTCTAATGATAATTATAATTAAATGAGTAAGTTTATTTGTGTGTGTGTAATTTTAGATAATATTTAATTTTAAATAACTGAATTATATTATCATTTCTTGAGTATGCTACTTTTTTTCCCTCTAAAGAGAGCGTGCACTCATAAATTAAAGTATACACTAAGTAGTAGAAACATAGAAAAACAGTAGTAGTAGTAGTAGTACATAAAATAAGTAGTACACTGTGCATGCGTGTGTTTTGAACCGAGTAAATATTTTTGAACTTTTGCAGATTTTACTTTGCAATTATAGTAAAATAAACTTTTTATAATTTATACCAGTAAATAAAAATTTACATGCAAGCTCCTTCTTTAAGCAGTAAGAGCTTCTCCCACGCAAACAATTGGATACTTTTGTGTTCTAGCAACCATGTTGCAGAAGTTTTGTTATTTTTTATAGAATACGAGAGAAATAACAATATACAAAGTAAAAAGTTATTTATTATGTATATGAAAGTTTGAGCAGACTTTAAAGTTGTATATACCTCTTTATTCATTTTGAAATTTTCGAAATGGGATTCTGTATTTCTTTCTTCAAGTGCAGATTTCAGAATAAATTCAGGTAATTCAGCCTGATATGATTCAATATCTAATACGATGATGAGTTGTCTTTCAGTGTTTTTATTACGTAACCGTGAAACACTGACGTCGGTTATCAGAACTTGGCACATTATGTAACTTTTGTGACTTCCACCTGAATGGTTGCGATTATACACAAATGCCAAAACATTCTATGCAGAAAACAAGTTTTTAACTAACAATATTTACTCCAATACTTCTATGGATTTCTTTTATTTGAAATATTTAATTCAATAATTAAATATACAAAAAATTCTGAATATGATAATGCCTTTTCAATCGAAGAGAAAATTTAATTTTGTGAACCATAATAATTTGTCGGAAATTTCCCATATTAAGTTTTGAAAAATACCAAATTGAATTTTCTTTATTCATTTTGACAAATAAATCATGAAACACGCTTATTTTTTAATTAATGAATTTGGAAATATCAACGCCTGTTTGATATTTAGAGGCTCTTATTTAAAATTAAAGAACAAAAACTAATTTTAAATAGATATATTTAAAAATAAAATCCATTTAATAATAAACCATATCCAATAATTAAATTTTAAATTATTAGTATATTTTAAATTCATAAGCTCGAAAAACTGTCATGCAAATCATTTCCAAACCTAAAAGTTTACAATTACTGAAACATAAAAAATAACTTTTCTTTGTAAGAAAAGTTCCTTTTTTTTATGTACCGCTCTATAGCAACTCGAGGGGTATTAAGACGGACCTCATAATTTCGAGCCTCAAACAAATGACGAGGACGGCACATGAGCTAACTCCCCTGTCCAAACTTCCACCCTACGGAAAGTATCTCCCAAAGTCAATCAATCAGCTTTGAATTACGCCTTAGGAATAATAGCCTGTGCGTGGGATAAACATAGCTTCTCTTAATTTAAATCAAAGCTCTCAGAATTACATCGGGTCTTCATATGGACCCTTAACATTATTCTGTTAATATAAGATGATCAAGAAAAGCTCTCGGAAAAAATTAAATGGTTGAAAAATAATATTTCATTTATGAAATATCTAACGGTAAATACTCTCCTTTTCATCTCAACAACCCGGCTACAATAAATCTCACAGTAATGGAAGAGGATAAAAATTGTGTTGAGAATATCCTTAGAAATTTGAATATAGTTGGAGAACAGATTATAACTATCATAAGACTAATCCTTTTTACTGATCTTCCATGTATGATCTATACTAAAAAATTTAGCTTTCAAAACAAAGTTCTGTCAATCCCTAGCACTTTTTACGAATTACTAGAGAACAGATTCAGAGAATTCTTCATAATAGCTGCAGATGCATCTAAAAACCTACACATACTTCTACAATAGGAGTTACTCGAAATTCTTCCTTCGTCTATAAAATAAATCCGAAAAAAAAATTCATCTTCGCAGCTGATGTCTAGCTATTTGTCAAGCCTTGGTTGAGCAAACAGAAACTTATAATTATCTGCTCATTTTATCAGAGAGTTATTCAATTTTATCCTCCTTATAAAGCTTCTCGTGACAGATTGATTGGTTGGTTTGCTTTATGGGATATAGAGCAATAAATGCTATTATCCTCCCACTAAAGTGATTCACAGACAGGCCAATAAGACTATCATTTATTCAAATTATAATACGCATTTAATACTGTGTTCCTTTCGATTCTGGTTCACTCAATCACTTTTGAAATTAGCGAGTGGATAAAATCGCAAGAACAGTAACGGAATTTGATGCAAATATTGGCTAGACTCAAAAAACATTCATGCATACAACTATCAGAACAGACTAAAAAAATGAAAACTTTTATTGCAGCAAAGATTTTGAAGTTTTGAGGAACATATCGACCGTTGATATATTTTCTAATTGGACAATAAGCAGAAGAGAAAAGATTCTGAGAATCCGATGTTTTAGCCACAGTCTTTTAAACAAATTCAATTTTCAGGATATCGCAGTTTGATTTACTTGTAATAGAATTAATGATTTGTCTATTAACTTGAGTAATTTATACCTTCCATATAAATTTGCTCAGGGACAAAAAAAAAACTTCAGTTAGATTTCCGATGCACTATCATCCTCAGAAAATTTTTGAAAAATGCAGTGTAGAACAAAAAGAAATTTAGGACTTTTTAGTGGAGGATGAAACACTGATGTTTTTTTATCTGAGGAAAATTACTTTTAAAAAGGGGTAATATCCTGTGTTGCCCGACATCTATCATCAATAAATATTCCAATCAATCGAATACTTATTTTTTGTTCTTCATCATTTTGATTCAATCAATCAAGAAAAATTTGATGATTTACTGTTGTGGATTGCTTTCGCTTCCTAATATTTAATGAGGTGTTCAAAGCAATACAATTCTTTATATTACTCGTACAAAAATATAGTTGTTAATTATTAATAATAATTATTAATGATGCAATGACTAGCTCTAAATAGACAATGGAAGAATTAATTTTACTAAGCATGGCTATTTTAACGAGATTTGGCGTTGTATCACCCGCAATTTTTTGCCATCTAGGTTGTACGCTATAGAGATTCGAACAAATAGAAAGATATACAACGTAAAATAAGTTTCTCAGAGTCATATTTATAATTTCTCTGCTTTAAAGCATTGTTAAGTGTCTTTGTTTTGAGTGCAATAGACTTCTACACATTCATCTATCTTGGCTACTTTTCAGCACATGATACACATGTATATGAATCTCTTTTATTTGCTGAAGGGCTTTATGAAATTGTTAGAGATGACACACGACTCTAACAACAATGTTTTGATATATGGCATTGCATTTTGAGCATATCTCCTCTAAATAAACTTTTGGTAATTTTCCGTTACCTAGGTACCATAGAAAAACCACCAACTTAAAAGTTGCCGGTTTTTTATTAGTGTGTATCAAATGTAATAAAAATAAAAGTCTACGAGGATCAAGTATTCTTTTCACGCCAGCATTTAGACTTGGCGATAACTGAACCAACTTTGTTTTGTGTGGTATACCCAGTTGTCTGTCCAGTCCCATTTTGCTGTTTTTGTATGGTATACCCAGCTAATGAAAAAGCAACAAATTTTTTAACTAAAGAATGTAAAAGGATATAATTAGGTGTTAAGACTATAAGATTCATATGAATATTTCTTATATAATTCCTAATTTTAGTTGACTAAATAAAAATTAATTTAAAAATTTAATTTTTCCCCATAAAGGAGGGAGGGCTTTCTAATCACTACCACTGGTTGGGACTGAGGAACATTTAACAGAACTAAACCTTACAGCTCACACACAGTGTGTGCATGCCACTCTAGAACACATTCAATGGCTACTTTGATTCCCAGACCTGTCACTTGTCGATTTCTTTTTGTGGGGCTACTATGAAAAACCTAATGTGTGAGACCCCGTGAACTTGGATATGAATCTAGTGGCATTCATCGTTGCTGCAAGTGATATAATTGCTGAGATCATGTAATCATTCATTACATGATGTGTGTTTTATCATGAGGCTTGTATTTTATCTTCAGGCTGCGACTTTGAACACTTTTTAACAGTTTCATTTCAAACAATACTGTTAAGTATAACTATTCTTTATCAAATAAATCCTCATTATTTATAACCGGCTCTGCCTTTAAGGGCATGTAGCTGTTGGGTTATCATGAAAAATCTCTTGACTTCTCAAATTCTAAATCCCCAAGGGTCTTGTTTTTCTTTCCACAGCAATAACTTAGACATAACAGTCACTTGTTCACATAATGCTTCCATCATTTAAGGTAGACTGATATTAAGAAATGCCCTCGTAAGTATTACATTATTCAAATGATTAACCTAATCATTTATTTTTTATATGTGTGTTTTACGTAAATTTATTTTCTGCAAAGCAATATACAGATCGTAAAAAACGAGATACAAACATACTCTCATGAAATAGCAAAACCAAAATGGATAGCTGCATGAGGTGCTAATATCCTTTTAATTTTTTGATAA
The DNA here is from genome assembly GCA_019974015.1 of Nephila pilipes. Classification (NCBI taxonomy): domain Eukaryota; kingdom Metazoa; phylum Arthropoda; class Arachnida; order Araneae; family Nephilidae; genus Nephila; species Nephila pilipes. Next base: position 124,513 of record BMAW01037828.1, read on the forward strand.
AATCGTTTATATTTTTTGGTGTATTTCCTAACTGATCTAGAATTAACAGCAGATCAAGATAGTTAATTTAATAGTAGCATGTCGGTTTTTGCAATGTAATATTATGTTCCTACATGATTATTGCCTGTTATTGCGTTCCAGAGTTCTACACACTTTCCTGAACAATAGCTCTGATACTTCTGCATATGTTTTAATTCGTTGTATGCCTTTTCAACAATTGCCAAACATTTTTAGTACATGTATACAACCCTGTCAACCACTTTGACCTAAACAGAAAAATGTTGTCAAATGATGCAATATTTTGCCAAAAATGAAAATCACATTTTTTTTCCTTTTTGGCATTTGCTGTAGTGACATCGACACACTTATTTCCTTATGTGCCCAGTGGTCTCATGTAACCTTGTTTAATCCTTATTTAAACAAGAGTTATATTATTATTAATTGCCATTTTTCTGTTTCTCACCTCCCTTTTGAAACAATTCATAAACATTTGGGATCTGCCTTCTACATTATAGAAGGCTTTCGAGTATTTTCAAAGTTATATAATTGTAACATTAAAAGTGTGCTAGCGGATATGATATGTCATCATACTTGAAAACAGACAAGTAATTATATTGTAATGATAATCATTAAGTAGAGTATCCATATCGAAAGGAACATGGTTTGTGGGTTCCAGTATTCCATTTCTGACAACACTAAAATTTAATTACTTTTGGCTTAAGGAACTAACTATTATTAAACGGAAAAACAAACAATTTGATTTTAGTAACAAGATGATAATAAACTGGAAGTTGCCTAAGATAGGTGTCCACACACATAACTTTTTATCAAGAAATCGGATAGCTTAACCGCATTGTAGATATAGATAAAATTCTTATATAAATGTTGCTTTTTCCATTATTCCAAAAAAATAAAAGCAAGCAGTAAGAGATATTTATATTATAGACAATTACAAGAGCATAGATATTTAGAGTAATAAGTGTTTAATTGTTAATTTCTGATAGAATATGACTATTCTTTTCCAAGCAATGAAGGAAAATTTTGAAGAGATATCCATCATTTTTTAGTCGGGAAATGCTAATAAATGCTGAGCTGTGATCTTTAAGACTGTGAAACTTGAACATTTCAAAGTTAGTACTGTTATAACTCTGTGGATCCTAAAACAGAAGTGCATACCCCAAAAATTGAAAGACTATGTAGCTCGATCAAATGGCGTAATAAAATGCGTCAGGGAACTGTAAGCCACCATTTGATTGGTGCAAGTTTAGCGGGCATTATGCCAACTTTCAAGGTCAACGGGTTCTATTCAAGAACTCATTTTTCTTTATAAAATTAATATTTCTTTGTAATTTAAAGCTTTTAAAGAATTAAAATTATTTTCGGGTTTAATAAAGCATTTCTTACAAAATAATGATAGAAACCTTAAGAAATGAATTCTTTTCATGATTAGGTTGCTTCATTTGAGGAAAAAAATGAATCAAATAGTAAAGTGTCTTATTATATTGAGAACAAATAAATAAATTTCGAAACACGTGAAAGAAAATCTCTTGTCTGATATTGCTAAAGTTGAAAAAGAAGTCAAAAAAAAAAAATCTGAAACATAACATGTAAAATCCATGAATATTCTGATAATAATCTTGAGCGGATTTTTTTTTTTAATCTATTTAAATATGTATACAAAAATATTCTATCTCTTGTAATCCCTCCAGGCATGTAAGATAATATAAAGTATTGATATATTTTGAGCACATTGTTTATTTTTTAGCAGTAATTTGCTGAAGAATGATTTCTAATTTGTTATCCTAACCAAAAATGACGCTGTACCAATTTAATTACTTGTATATTAAACACTTTCAAAGATTGGGTAAAAAAACTCAATTTTTTAAAATTTATAACTTTTTATTTTAATATTTTGTTGTATTTGTGTATGAAAAACAGCTAAATTATTTTATCTTTATTAAAAGCTTTATATCTATTGTGAAATGAATTCACATGAAATTGAATTTAAAATGTATTTTTGTCTGGGTATAAATGGTTCACTACACAACAACTGTCAACCTTATTTGTCAAAAACAGTTCTGTATGAACGAATATTTCAGATGTATTGGGTAGTACATCCTTTTAATTTTTATATCTAATAGATATATTTTTATACAGACGATATTGAGGAATTTTAAAGCATATTATTTTAATTATACCTCAAATTTCGTTTTGAAATATTTTATGTGTGACAAATCTAATAATATTAACAAAGATTTTTGGAAATAGTACAATATATATAATTCAAATTATTTTTCAAAATTTTATGTTTTATTAATGTGAGTATGAGTGACTGTGAGGTTTTATAGCGCAAGAGCCAAGGTAGGCCATACTGCGCCAAACATTTGTTAAAACAAATTAAAATATATAGTTTTTTTAAGCAGGTAACACACATAAAGTAGTAATATTGGTTAAAATTTAACAATTCAAATTTGGTGTAAAAGGCCAATTTGTTTTTAAAAAGCAAATAAGTTATGGTGGGGGGTTTCCCCCACCAAGTCAGATAGGTTTAAAACTGATGATTGAAAAAAAATACGACGATGGTAATTAAAATGTGATGGACCGTGTAAGGGACATGACAAGAAGGACACTCGGGAGCCCCCTCTCCAAGTAAGAGATGTCTATGAGTAAATCGAGTGTGTCCAATGGAAGGCAGATCAATCTGACATCCGCTCTTCGCATTGGACAAACAGGCCATTCTCCAATGATTGGCTTCACCGAGTGTAGATTGTTATTGTGTTGAAAATTCCAATATTCATTCCTGCTATGCCTGATTAATAGAATTCAAAATGAGACGTCTGATATCCAGCGGGACTGCGAGCTTCAGAGGATTCGTTGCCGAACGTGCAGCCGACTACGCTTGTTCATCGTCTAAAATACATATATGACTAGGTATCCAGCATAATTTAATAACATAACCCCTACTATACAGATGCAAATATTATCAGCAATGCCAACCACTACAGGATGACTGCGATCGTCCAGATATATCAATGTTTCCAAAACGCTCATGCTGTCAGTATATACAACGAACTTACGTGACCTGGATTTCTCGACAAATCTGAGGGCACAGTAAATGGCGACAGCTTAGCTTCGACAGTATATATACTGCAGAAAGCGTTGAACCGGTAACTGTGCCTGATGTCGTTCGAAACGATACCACAGCCGACATATCCAGTTCCTTTCGATCCGTCCGTGTAGATCGGAATAAAATCGGCTTACTGAATCCGATGGAAAGCAAAAAGGCGTTGGAAAATAACTGGGCATGTGGTGCTCTTGCTGTATGAGGCAAAGGGATTATGGTATAGAAACCTTGGAATATTCCAAGGAGGAAATTTAATAAAATTTCGCTGTTGAACTACCAAGTCATGTAGGCTGAGTTCCTTAGTGATTTCTTTCACCCTCTCTGAGAAAGGACGGATGAAAGAAGATAGAGCATCATAAAGTCTCCGTAAAGATGTACTGATATTAACTGTTTGAAGAGGATGAAATTGTATTGAAGACATGCGATAAAAATAATTGAGATACAGCTTCTTACGTCGAAAAGTCAAAGGTAACTTGTTACAAAGCACATAGAAACTCTGCACGGGTGACGTTCAAAACGCACCTCAGCAGATTCTCAGAACATTATGGTGGACTGGTCAAGTTTCCGCAAGGTGGTTTTGCAAGCAAATCCGTAGACGATACATCCTCAGTCGATCTGGGACAGAATCACCGACTGATAAACTCGGAGTAAAGATGTTCGATCCGCTTCCCAAGAGGTGTTGGACAACACCTTCAAGATGTTGAGGGATTTCTCACACCTCTTCCGCAGATGTAAAATGTGCGGAAGGAAAGTGAGTTTGCGATTGAAAATTATTCCAAGTAAGCGGACGTCAGGGACGACGGGAAAGATGTACCACAGATGCGAATGTCAGGATCGGGATGGAGACCCCGTTTCCTACAAAAATGCTTACAACTATTCTTGCTGGCAGAAATACTATGCCCATTCACGTCACACCAAGTATACAAGTTATTAACTGCGGTCTGAAGTCGCCGCTCGATTAGATGCATGGACGCTCCTTCTCAGGAAATCTGCAGATCATCGAAATACAATGATCCGTGAATAGATGGCTGAAGTTGAGAAAAAATAGGAGAAATATGACAAATGAAAAGAGTCGGACTTAAAATACTTCTCTGAGGAACTCCTTCAAATTGAGTAAAAGAGGATGATAAAACATTACCGACACGTACTTTAAAAGTTCTGAAAGATAAAAACATCTAAATAAAAAAGAGGCAAATTGCCTCTCAGGCCATAAGAGTATAAAGTGCGTAGAATCACATAGCGCCATGTACGGTCATATATGCCTTTTCGATATCAAAGAAAATAGAAACTAAATGATTCTTCCGTAAGAAAGCAGTACGAATCTGAATTTCGAGTAGAAGGATGTTATCTACAGTGAATCTTCAATTACGGAAGCCATTCTGAAACGGAGGAATGCATTGATCCTCTTCCAATTGATGAACAAGGCGGGCATTGACCATACGTTCAAGGATTTTACAAAGGCAAATCGTCAGGGCAATAGGTCGATAGTGGAGAGGGTTCTTTGGATCCTTACCAAAGAACCCTTCAGAATAGGAATAACGATTACTTCCTGCTACTGGTTAGGAAACACATGCTCCCTCCATATTCGGTTGAATAGGTAAAGGAGACTGACAAGTGAATCCTCACTCAAGTGGCGAAGCATATCGTAGATTATATCATCAGAACCTGGACTGGTATTGAGAGCTAAGGAAAGAGCATTTCTCAATTCCTACAAGTCAAAGTCACAGTTATAAGGGAGTGGTTGCCGACACCTGAAAACAATAGGTGTCTGCTCAGTTCGATTCTTAGTCACTAAAAATGTAGCGCTATATAAATTGGAGCTTGACACACTAGCAAAAGAGTGGTCAATGACATTGGCAACTCTTTTGTTAGTATGAATGCACAGCAAGTGACAGGTGAAGAATGCACAGCATTTGCAGTTTCCAGTATCGGGATAGAAAATTCCCGATATAGGGAGTTTGCAACTATTACCTTTCTCCATAACTGTTGACTTGTCGTAGACGATGTGATGGAAGAGACATACCTGATCCAAGATTCTCTCTGACTATGACGTCTTACTCTCCCAGCAAAAGCTCTTACCAATTTAAACGCTGTAAGATTTTCGGTTGTGGGATATCGTCTGAAGATACCCCACAATTTCTTTTGTTCCCAGTAGGAAAATTGACATTCCTTATTCCAACATGGTTTACTCATTTTCCTCTGTAAATTTTCTACTCTTATGTATCGCTGCATCACGATAGAGGCAGTGACATTCAGGACAGAATCATCAACATATTGATCCTGTACCATTGTACCGGTAATAACCGCTAGCCGTGTGAATAAATCCCAATCTGCCCAAATGAAGCGGTAAGTGGGAGGACGTAATCGTACTCCATAACCCTGAACTGGGAGATCAGGAGAGGGAAATGATCACTATTATGTAAATCATTTACAACCTCTAAATTCAGCGACGGTAGCAGTGTCGGCGAGCAAATGCCTAGATCAAGGGAATGAAATGTCCTAGTGGGAGCATGGAAATACGTTTTCTCATCAGTGTTCAGCAGACAGAAACTGTGATCCGAGATCAACTGCTCAATCTGCCGACCACGAGAATTTGTACCATCATACCCACACTGAGGGCTGATTAAAGTCACCTAGAAAAAGGAAGGGAGTTGGTAGTTGATTGACTAAGTGGTTCAAATCCGCTTGTGACACATCGTTAGGTGGCAGATAAATGCAGCAGACTGTGATTAATGTGCGGGTATGGATTCGCACAGCCACAGCCTGCAACGATGTGGTCAGTGTAACGGCGTTGTGAAGACAGTTCTGGGATGTCAAGATGCAAACACCTCCTGAAGAAGATGTAGAAGCATCAACATCCCGTCGTACACAGTGATATCCACGCACTCGGGTTGTCATATTACTCTCCAGAAAAGTTTCCTGAAGAGCAACACAGACAGGTTGGTGCGTAGATTAAATGGATTTGAGATCCTCTAGTCTGGGTCGTAAACAGCGGCAGTTCCAGGAAATAAAAGTATCCATTAACCGATCGCACTGGAGGTCGGTTCTCCGGACTCCACGTCTACTAACATGGTGTAATCATCAGCAGTTGGATGCAGATCCTAAGCTGGGATCTCAGTTTTCTTTATTTTGGGGTTTTTTTTCTGCCCATCACCCTTGGCCTCTCTCAGCTGAGCGTGTTTATTTTTTCTAGGGGATTTAACTGCACTTTAACTACTAGTTGCTTCACTTTTAGAAGAACATATTGCAGCTGAACTGGGTTGGTTAAGGTCAGGGTCAATATGAGTAGTGCAGGATTTATAGGTTTGTTTTATCTTAGACGCATATGAGACTTCGGGGATAGGCGTACGTTGTGAAACAATACGCCTAGCCTCTGGTTGGATACACTATTTTTTTATTTTTACAGCCGTGATCTCTTTTTCCTAGTTCCATGTTCGGCACGATCGAGAACATAAAGGATAGTCACCATTACAGTTGACACATCGCTCCTTCAACACGCAGTCTGTACTTTGGTCTCCAGCCTGTGCAAAGCGCGCATACAGGGCTTGACCACGACAGTTGGTTTTTGAGTGTCCATAACGTTGACACTGGAAACAGCGCAGCGGATTCGGAATATATGGTCGAATGGGACATTCAAGGTAAGCAGTGGCAGTTCTGGCGTCGAAAGCGTCTGGATGAGGTGCTAGGTAGGAAGCACAATTCCATCCCAATGAATCGTAATGCGCCAAACCTCAGACCTTCTGATCTTGCATGTTTTCAAGAATTTCCTCATTCGACACATTCAATAAATCCGAGGCTGAATTAATCCCACGTGAAAAGTTTAGACTACGGTGAGATGCTACTGTCACTTGAAAACGAGCTAATTGGCGCAGATTCATAAGGGCGGAAGCTTGTTTCGCAGACGACACTTCCAGGAATAAATCCCCGGAGCGCATCATGCGAATAGTCTTCACAGACCCTACACTGGCCATTATAGCCTTCTCAATCAAAAACAGTGAAACGTTGGAAAAAACAGTCACTTTTTTTCATGATGAAAAACCTTGTGTTACTGGTATCTAACAATTGTTGCTCCACAATGGGAGAAGAGGTTGACGGAATTGGGCCTCCGTCAAGGCACGAGGTTTTTGGATCTATAAGTAGTTTTTGTGTTCACTTCAGTGCGCCTCCACCCACCATAGGAGTCCAACAAGAAGGAAGGAGCCCTCCGGACATTTGGCAGTTGCCAGGCACGGCACTTACCCCAGAGGTGGCACTGAAGTCTAGTATTACAGCTTTGGGATGTGGATCTGTCGGTTCACCCGAGGCCCCCCTAACTGCAACACTAACCCTATAGCAACGTCGTTGGGGTTCGAGAAGAACCCTTCCGAAGCGATCACCAGCCGATTGACAGGAGCGAGCTCACCCCAGCTCACGGAGAACCATATGCCAAAGGGAACGCAACAGGATCCCCAGACTCCACTTTCCCCGACACGGGTCGCTGCACACGGCAAACATGCGGGTTAGGTCAAATAATAACTTGAACTGACATTGATGGTACTAAATGAAATTTTTTATTTTTAAATCCCCAACAGAATAAACATAAAAGTAAATACAGACAGTAAAGAACAAAAGATAAGGAACATAAAATAACCGCAAAATTAATCCCAAACAGAAAGAAAAAGAACTAATTTGGAAATCCACAAATAAAATCGGAACCAAACATAGATTTTTTTTTTTTTTTTTTTTTTGTCTTTCTTTCTTGTACAGTTTTTCACTCGGGTATCTCGGGTACGTGGTCTCCCGGACTCATCCGAAGATGAGCTCCTGAGAAGAAAAATGGAAAAAAGATACCAATTTGACCAGAAGAAGGTTCCAAAAAAAAGAGAAGGATCGCTAGGGTATCCCGGGGGAGCGTCACCCATGTTTACCGAAAACAGTTAACCCCATGGGAAAGAAAAAAAATCACTCAGGTCCCTTGGGTTCGTGAAGCCCGTACTTACCTGAAGTAGGTAAGCCCCCGAGGGCGTATGTTTTATTAAATTGCTTATAGCTGTATTTATGAAAGATTTTATTCAACCATAGTTTTAAGAAAATTAAGCATTAAAAATTTGAATTAAAAATGCATTTTTTCCTAATTTAACAAAATATATGGAGTGAATAATTTTTATTCTTATACTAAGTTTTCATGAGACTATTAAGTTCCAAAATATTAATACATTATCTGTAATGTGTAATTAAAGATAGTACATAAACAAACTAATCTGTAATATATAAACGAAAATAAACATTAGTATTATTCTTTATTTAGAGGTAATTTATTAGAAATTGTTCCAAACTTTAAAAAATATGAACAAAAAGGATTTTTTAAAAAAAAAAAAAAAAAAAAAAATCAGATGGAATTTTAAAAAAATTAATAATTTAAAAATATTTTTGCTGTTTAGTATACAAAACGTTTCAATAATTTTAACTTTCTGGCATATTCTGCATATCAGGAGGGGGGGGGGGACATTATTTTCTAAAAAATAAATTAAATTAAAACGGAGTAAGTCACTATAACATTATTTGTGATTGGGAATAGCATTTTAAGAGATTTAAAATCGCTTTTTTATCATTTAATTGATTCAATATTCTCTGTCCGAGTAAAATCTATCTATAAATGCTCGACCAATTGGAATAATAATTCTAATCCTAGTAATGATGTTTGTTGCTTTCCAGTTACAAGCTACGAAACTGTAACTTTCAAATTTTTGAAGTTATTAAAAATTAATTTTCCTGATAAGGGAATAAAGAGTAAATTCTCCATAATATGCATTGAAATTCCAACATCTTAATTAATTCAGATGTACTGAATCTATTCACAAGGGGGTGCATTTAAATTTTGTTTTATAAATTCTTATATTTGGTCCACAGAGTCTTCAAAAAGTCTTCTTTATGGTTTTAGCTTAAGTTTACAATTTTAAAACACTAAGTATTGTACAGTGGAAATTGCTTTACATATGATTAAATCTCAAATACTTCACCTGGCTTGGTTAATGTTCGAAGTTACTCAAGTAAAACTAACAACTTAACCTTTAGTTCACTGACCAAAATTTTTAGAAGTATTCAATGGACTTTTGAGACAAAAGTCAATGCCAAAAACCTATTGCATATATTTAATATGGTACACATTAAATCAAATTAGCATAGTGTAGTCTTATTCATTGAAATTCTGATAGCAATACCTTATTCATGTTTAAAAAAAAAAAGAATAAATAAAAGCAATTTGAATACATCTTTATTTAATAATTCATGATATGTAATTTAAAACACTTATATTTTCAATAATAGAGCAAAGAATTACTAACAGTACTAGAAGAGAGTTTCTATAACCAAAATTGAGAAAAATTATTTTTTCCTTCTAGTGATTGTTTAAGACACATCATGGAAGTTCAAGGTTTCGAGTTTTGAAAGTATCTCTTCTAGATGTGAGCTTATTCCTGTTGCAGCTAGGTTAGGGTTAGGAGATGCATCACTCTGTAAGAAAAAGTAATAACTGAAATAAGAAACTGATTTTAAAAGTAAAAATGGGTTTGATTAAAATTATGAGGTTCAAAAGGCATGAATCTTAATAACGGACTCTATTTTTTTATGTATTTTGTGACAGGTGAAGAAATTGCAAATCGTTGTTTGAAACTTATTTTCAAAGGGAAGACAACTTAAAAATACTAGTATATATTTTAAATTTTCAAAAGCTTATATCAATTGCGGAAAAGCTTATATCAGATCCTGGATTCCCCTACCCCCCAGTCAATATTCATATTTAACTATTTTATTTATAATATTTCAATATTCCTCGGGTTTTTTTTTTTTTTTTTCATAACTATTTTAATTGAAATAAAAATAAAAAATTTCATCATACAGTACATCAAAAAAGGCAAAATATATTTGTATCAGAAAAGATTGAATCTGAAAATTCTGTACAATTTCCTTTATAACCTTTTTTTATATATATAACTGAGTTGGTTGTTATATTGAACCTATACATTATATTATGTCTAGAAACCAGTTTTTTACTGTAAGTCTCTAAAATCTTCAGCATTTCCAGTTTGCTTTAACTATTTAATAATTGAAAATTGTTGAAATAATATTTTGTAGATAAAATTTATCTTATCTTACATTCAAACGAAATAAATATAAAATGTTTGATAAAAAGAAAATATATTCCCAATTTTTAAATCCTTTTTTTTTAATCATTTTTATCTAAAAGGATAAATTTTCTAAATGTTAAGGATTAATTTAAACAAGCTTTTATTATTATTTAACAATAAATATATTCTTGTGGAAATAGATTCATAAAACATGTAGAAAATTTCTGTTTTTGTTGGAATTTATAACTCAACATTAGAACATGTAATCCTTTTGTGCATGTGCGTGGTGGTGTCGGAATAAAAACTCCCTTAATTCCCTAGCACAGAACTAAATTGAAGTTTTTTCGGCTATAGATAAATGTGAACTACGATTATGTTTTAAAAGTAGGAATCCTGAATATTGTAAGCAATCGCCTTGTAATTTAAAAATTGTACATATTAATTTGTACACATGTTGTTGTGTCCTCTTGAAGAATTAAACTCAGGGGATTAAATCACGATGTCCTCTCATCATTTTTTAGAACAATGTTTTTTTATTACATCCATTGCTTTTCAGAATTCTCTAAGAACCCGGGAAGAAAATAATGTGAAATTTTCTTTCATTTTGAAAGTTATTGAATTTAGGGACTAGAAATCCCAAAATCTGGCATCCCTACCAAGATAAGAACTATAGAATTGAGATATATAGTATTAAAATTTAGAAGTTGTATAAAATGGATGAAGAAAACATTGAGAAATTAAAAACTCCAACTGGAAGTAATTTTACCACAGCATTAAACAAGGCATTAGAAATTTTAGAAACAAAGTAGCAGACATTAATGCTTTGGCGGCACTTATGTTCTTACAGCACTTCATAAATATAAGGAATTATTGAAGTTTATTCACGAATCGCAAGAAATTTTTATTCCTGCAAAATTTAAAATACTAGAATGAGAGCATACTCCCTTTGAAAAAAATGAATCTGATTTAATTGAGACAAAAATCATCCCTATTTTAGGATTAAAATGTGAAAGAATAAATTACATCCTGTCTGTTAATTTGAGAGATATTAATCCCATTGGATTTACCTTCCAGCAACATTATTGCCAAAATTGATGCTGCAAAACTGTAGGAAATTAAAATTATCCTGGGGTAGCTTGCCATCTTGGATGACCAAGAAAATTGTGAAGTGGGAAGAACAACTCAAATATTTTTAAATATTTCTATTTCTAGATCTATAGAGAAAAATGAAGGAATTTGGAATACAACTTTACGTCTTCCGCGATTGAGAAGGCGTGTGCTACGTGTATATTTTTGAGAAGTGTTAACGATTCGATTAATTGTTAATTGATACAATCTAGGGCAATGGTTGCCCCTAAAATCTATATCAGTATTTAGACTGGGATCTTTTAACATGTAATATAGGAGCAAGACAATGTCAATCCTTGAAAGGAAGTTCAGGAAGGAAAGAAGTTGTTACGTAGTATTGGTCCGATTCCAGAAATGTTCTTTTCTGAATAAAAAAGGGGGGAAATGAAAATTAGGCTACTTTCGTTTTCAATCGTATAAAAGAAATTTGTCTCTGGAATGACCCAGATGACTAGAAACACATATCGGGATAGTTGAATCCAGCCTATCTACCTTCTAAAAGTTGTAGCTTCGAAATCCTGTCTAAGTCTAATTGGTGATTAGAACCTTCTTGGTTGAAAAGCCATCCTGAATATTGGCTTTAATTCAATATTTCCCCCGATGAAAATTTTATAAATGCAGAAAGAAAAAGAAAATGTTTGTTAGCATCCCCAATACAAAAAAACGAGACAAAATATTTATATTTTCCCCTTTGACCCTAAACTTCCGATGGTTGTGTGTGTGTATATCCTGGATTTACAGATTTATACATAATTATATAAATTTTATATAAGAAAAAGATATAAAATTAGGCAGCATAACTGCAGAAGAAAGAAACAGAACTTAAATTTCATTGGTAAAAATAGTACAGAGTTAATCTTTTACTATACCACAAGACAAGTGGCTTCAGAAACTTCAAATACTTGAGATTTAAAATGGACCTATACGAATTAAGACAAGACTTTCATTGCAGGACTATTTAAAAACTTTAAATTTCCTATCATGTTGCCCATTGAACATTCGATATTTGAAAAACTTATTCGTTGGAAACACTGTACTCAAGGATATGCCGGTGTTCAGATCATAATGACCAACCTTAGAGAAGAATTCTGGATACTAAAATATAGGAAGACTGTCCAAAAAGTTGTGAAGAGATGTGTCGTTTGCAAGAGATTTGATGCATTTCCAATAAAATAAATCCAACAGCTCCATTGCCATTCGACCGTAATAAAGCTGCTTCTGAGTTTGAAATCACAGGAGTCGATTTTACAGGATCTCGCTATTTAAAAGAAATCAAAAGCCCTGAATTGCCATTTATACTTGTGCAGAATTTAGAGCTGGATCTAACTGGAGCTAGCTACTTCATTAACAGCAGAAAGTTTCCTGTTGCCATTCCGAAGATATGAGTCATAAGGAAGAAGACTATCAATTGTTTATTCTGACAATGGAACAAACTTGGTTGATGCAAACAATCTCATCAAAATGATTAATTGTGAGACAATAAGCTAGTACGGTACTGTTAAAAAAAATCCACAGGAAATTCCTTCTGCCATTCTGATTCTTGGAGCACTGGTTTTGGGGAAAGATTCATTGAAATGTCAAACAAATATATGTAATTCACAAAATCATAGGACAAACTTCTCTCAACTTTGAAGAATTAAATACAGTATTGCATGATTGTGAAAGTCATAAAATTTGACGTAAAATTTTTTGGGGGGCGTAATGGCATCTCTAGTTAAAAAGCATCCCTCTGCAACCGATTAAATTCACGCAAACAAGCTCTACTTAGCTGTTTTATAATCCAAGTAGAAAGAAGTTCCACACCCTCTGGTGACATTATACAGTGAGCAATCATGCTGCATTTATAATCATTTACATATCTGCCTGACCTGTGTCTTCATGTCATGTTTCGTATCAATCCCATTCTTCTTGGTGCGCAAATTTTTATGGCAATGAGTGTATATTCAATAGGCATCCACTCACTTATATAAGTGATGACACAAGTAACCTAGAACCTCATACTCCCAGTATGTTCTTGCAAGTAGTCAGGGAAATTGGAATGCTTGACCTAAATCTTCTGGGTAATAAATATTTAAATAAAAGATTTGTTTATCGGCAAAGATTACGATAAGTTCTACATAAACGTTTTCGATCTGAACATTTGGAACAACTCAGACAATATGGAAAAAGTACAAACTCGCCATCTATCAAGATAGGAAATATTGCTTTTTGATAGCCAGCTACAATATGAAAAGAATGGACTGGCCTTTAGGAAAAGTCTTCACATCGCCAGATGGAAATAACAGACTCGTGAAATTGAAAACCAAAGGTGTGAAAATCCTGCGTCCAACCTTAAGACTGTATCCCTTGGAAGTTAGTGAACATGAAAAGGAACTGTTACAAAAGTGTGAACCACCAGTAAAAGATCTTATCTATGGTGATTCTAGTTAATCTGAAAGAGATTCTCTTATCAAAGCTGAGCCTCATGACCCAACCTAAGGTATGGCAGGAGGTTAAAAAGGGTGCAGAGACTTTTATTGTGAAAATTGAAATTTTCTTTATTATAAGAACTTTTATCCTCAGAAATTTACATTATCTACATCATATCTAACGAACTTTAATTGAGAATTTAACATTGAACAATTTTGAATATTAATTTGATTTAGTATGATAATTTTGAAAATTTTCATGGTAATTTGAGAGCTGTGTTTGAGTTTCCTGTAATTGAAAATCTTAAAGTGGGAGGATGTTGTAACATCTGATTCTTCATTAGAACATGCAACTCTTTTGCGCATGTGCGTGGTGTGGCGTTACCATAATAAAAACTCCCAGTGGGGTACCAGCTCAAGTGTCGCTGGCTCACTTGACCAAGGCTCAAAATTGCAAGGTAAATCGCTAGTAGTCCTCATGTTGTTTCAAATTGTGACATTAAAAAACAATTAAAATTAATCCTTGAGCTTACGGAAAGTAGGACCAATTTGGGTACAAATTTTTTGTAACCGATGTAAGGCACAACCACCCTCAAATCATCTTAAATTATATTTCAGGTAGTCTGTTGGTACATTTTAAAAGGAAGTAACATCTCAGCAGATATTTGACTCATCTAAAAGGGCTTAATTTAGGATATTAATTTAAAGGGGCCTAATTTAGGTTCATGAAGAAATAGTTTTTTGAGTATAATCACACAAATTGAATAAAGTTAGCCGAAGACTATTAAAAATTAACTTTTAAATTGTGAAATATGTGACTTTCAATTTTTATCCTATCAAAACATACATGTGAATTCAATCAATCTGTTAAGCCTAATGTCAGAACAATAGAAAAGTAAAATAGAATACCAAGTAGACAGCCTGAGCTTGAACTCTCGATATGCCAATAGTAGCTTTCAAATAAAAAGAGTGTGTGTTCAAAACATAATGGCTTGACCGATACAATAGTTTTTGTAGTTCATCATAGGAAAGATTTATTCCATAAATTTTTTTCACCAATAACAGGAAAATAAACAAATATATCTATAAAATAACTTAATTACATAATACTACTTGTTATTTATTTCAATTGTATTATTCATAGAATGTCTTGATTTTTATTCTTCGCACTATCTAGTGAGTATGTTAGGAACTAAATTGAAAGAAGAGATTTTTACCATTAAATTGATTTAAATTTTAAAATTAACCAACTACTGCAGCCTAAAATGTTGGCTCATAAAACTGAAAATGGAGTAATTTTAGAGTAGGTGATTTTTTTATATAGTTAATTTTAAACGTAACTGATTCGTGCTTTTCTAAATTTATATGTAAATTTTCGCTTTATTTCTACTTAAATAATGTTACATGAGAATTCACAGATTAAAAATGTGGAAACTTTCAATTATGTATTAATTTACACTGAGGTTTAAATGGTTTGAAATTAACATTTGTATGGAAGCTGTTTTGTTATTTTACATATTATACCATATATTTTAATATTTTTAATTATATATATATATATATATGTTTTAAAAGTTTTTCATTATATTCTCCTCTTAAAATATTCAGTGCTAAGAAATTTTGTAAAAACATGCCAACTACTCTTGTTTTTAAAATCTTCTCAGCTTAACAAGGAACACGTCAGACCATATCTGCTAATTTCATTTAAATATGGCCGTCTTCAAAAATTAGAAAAAGCATTACTGGTAATTTTATGATGTTGTGCTTTGGCACTATATTAATCTTAACCTGGCTATTTTCTAAATATTTTTTTCATATCGTTGTATATAATACTATGGTGAAAACAGTCCCAACTAGGATAATGGCAAATGATGCTTTATTCAGGAAACAATAACGCACAGGTAGCAGAACTTGTGTATATTAATAGCATAATCAGGAAACACAGCACTTGTGCAGAACTAACTTGCACAGAAAGAAAGCAGCACTTAAAACAGTAATAGTACATTACAGGACATTCAGCTTACTAATTCACACCACATTCAAATCTTCAAAGCAATGCTTTGCACCACCGAGACAGATACAGGCCATTCCTCGACAGATTTGTTCAGTCACGCTATCGACAGATTCCTCGCAGATCAATTCGACCAATTCTGACAGATTTGCCTAAACTTCAAATATATCAGTATATATAGCTTTTCTGGCCAGGTGTGACAGCCTAAGAGAAGTTCAGGAAAAATTCGTAACATTTCTCCTAATCGAGATTTCAGCAACATCCAGAATTTTCAAGAATCTTCATTTTGTCATCAAGGTAGGAGTGTCATTGCTTAACCCTCTCGCTCATGAATTATGAAAAATCAAAGAAAAGACTCTTTCTATGAATTAATATACATATATTTTTGTTTTAAATTATGTAGGAAAAAATTATTTGTTCAACTTGATCCCAATATGGGAAATTTGAGTAGCCTCATATGAGACTTGTAAGAGTAAAAGGTTGCAAACATGCCTATTCAGAAAAATGAATGGAAACAAACAGGTGATAAATTTAAGCTAATTTTCATATTTATTTTAATATTTTAAACAATGTTTTAGCAATTATTACTTATTACAAGAAAATTACAGATATATTCCAAACATTATCTTGAGTGAAAAGCCTGAAATCACTCAGGACATACTGCTTCCTTCCATGGAACACATATGTATGTAGTTTTCCTGGGGCAGGTGAATCAGTGGCATTAGGCAGCATTTTTCCCTCAGTTTTAGCCAGATAATGCTCACCACCATCTCTTTTGAATTCAGCAGCATCTTGCACTGTTAAGCGTTTCTTTGTTGGTGGATCCCTCAATGTACTTGGTCTACAATTCTTTTTGCTCTAATTTCCATCTAATTTTCTTCTGTTTAATTTCCATAAGATCCAACAATTTACGATTTGAACATTTATCATATGGAGGAAAATTCAGGAGTACCACAATTTATGTCATAGATAATGTCTATACAGACCTTATAATGAATCCATGAGATCCACTCCACCCATATTTTTATTATACATTTCTATGGAAGCAGGTGTTGGAATTTCTACAATAAGTTTTTCTTGCCTGCTCCAACATTTCAGCGAACCTACAGGACTTCCTACAAGAAATGTTGAGATTGCATGAACATCTAAATTATCAAACCATCTCGTAATTAATTACGTTTTCCTTACTTGTGGTAATGGAAAATGTGCTTCTTCTTCACATTTCATTCCACTGATATGTTTCAATTTATTTGTAGCTTCTAGTAACATATTTGCACGTTATTGTTCCTGTTGAAAACATTTTCCATTCAACAGGTTTCATCAAAAGAGGAATTAATGTGAATAAATTGTCAAAAAATACTTTGTGATTGTTATACATTATAAGTTTACAAAAGCTTCAATTCAACACCTCCAACTGCTACAAACTCTTTACAAAATTCCTGAGATTCAGCATTTGCACCTTGATAAATTTCGAAGACACAAACATAGGGAGAAACTCCAGTGAAAACCCAGGTTTTTACTCCCCATGGATGGGGCTTTACCTCTTATGTATTGTTTGACCTTCCTTTGAACAGAATCATCATTTAATCCACTGACAAATACTTTTCCGGATCGTAGCTGTCAGCAAACACTCGGGAAAAGTGGTCTAACACTGGTCTGATTTTACGCAGCTTATCTTTACTCTCGTGAGATGCATTACTTGGGAAACAAAAATAATATTTAATTAAATTTTTAACAAAGCTACCTTCCTATTTATTCATTTTATATTATAAATAATATTATAAAACTATTTTTAAGGAATTTTATGAAAACTTGTTTAGTTTTATTTTTGAATGAAGTTGCCCTTAACAACCACTTGTTATTTTAAGCCTCATATGAGGCACTATAGTTTCCAATAGATATGAAGTTTATTTTTTAGAAGTAAACAGTTTTAACAGGATTATATGGCACATGTACGTCTTATAACAAAGAAAACATTTTACTTACCTCATTTGGAAGTATATTACAGTAACAAACAAATGATGTTATTTTTTATTCACTTCTTTCATAAAATCAAAGATTTTAATTTTTCAAGACTGGTGTTGCAAGCTGTTATGGTACACTAAAAGAATTTGATGCCCCACTTAAGGTTTAAATGAACCAGAGATAACACTCAAGCAAAAAAATCATTTTAAATCACTGTTTCTTTAAATTATTGTAAAAGCCTCATATGAGGTCCAGGTGAGCGAGAGAGTTAAGCTTCTTTAGTAACTGACAAATCTCTTTTCCTTTAAAAGAGTAACGCTGCAAGGAAGCGTCATCATATATTCGTAAAAATATAATTGATCTTTTCTTTACGAAATATCTGCAAGATATTAAATTTGCTACATGTGTCATCTGTTTTAAGCATTTCTATGAAAGACAGAAGGAAGTATTTAATTTGTTTTTTTATGTGCACTTACTTTTAAATCGGGCATCTTTTTTCTGATCGCTTCCTCCAATTTTTGAATTACCATTTCTACGTTTGACAATAAAACGTCAATGTTCTCCAAATCAAATTTAGCATCCTTTATTCTCATCTCTTGTTCCTCCAAGCGAGACTTTGCTAATCCTAATTCATATTCTAGCTCTCTGAAAAAATATTATCAATTTCAAAATAAATATTTAAACACCATGACATATGTGCGTGTTATTTCAAAAGAATAGTTTGTTTAAAATATTTCGCAATTAATGAAATCGAACGAGGGGTGTATTTTATTATAAAAATTAAATTTAAAACCAGATTTTTCTATGACTATGCTTGTCTCTTTTTTTTTTTTCCCTACCTTAGAATGTATGAAATTGTTAGGTAGGATCTCCATTTTAAAAAAAAATGAAATATTTTAAATTAAATTATAGACTGTTATAATTATATTGAATTATATAATAATATCAACTTAATTCATCTTATTTTGATAGTATATATATATTTTTTATTTTGAATTATTTTCAATAAGCTTTATTATTCTATTTAGAACGTATAACAATAAAGTGAAAGAACAATTATAAGATATATTTATTAAAATATATGCTATATATCTCTTGGAAATGTTTATAAAAACAAGAATACTGTATCTTGGGCTACTCTTTTTGGAAGAAGTGTAAATTCAAAAATATGCTATGATATTTAAGAAAAACGGATAGTTAACAGAAACAAATTACATCATAAATGTATTACTTTATCTTGAATTGATGTACTCTTTGAAGCATATTTCAATGTCGAAACTGTTTTTACCTTCTAGGACATTTAGCATTAGCACCCCGAAGTAGTTCCATTCTAGATTCCAGTTGTTTCTTTTCTGTCTTCAAATCAAAGAGTGTTTTTGCCAAACTTTTTTTCAGTTCAGCAAGTTTTTCTTCACCTGCTTTTAGCTGTAAAAATCGATCTTCGATTTCCTAAAATTTTACAGATAAAACACATTAAAATTATACATTATCTTTCTAATTGCAACTGTATTTTAAGATTTATTTTTCATCAAATTCTCATTTCTCTCACTCTCTCTCTGTATATGTGTGTGTGTGTGTTTGTATGCATATATATGTGTGTATATATATCTATAGGTACTTGTCTATTATAGTGGC
>BMAW01037828.1:144289-165825 GCA_019974015.1 Nephila pilipes
CATATCTGCCTCATAATTTTGAACCATGGTCAGATGAAGGGGTCAATACCTGAGCTGCCATCTCACTCTACACCAACGTAGAGAATTTTGTGCATTCCATGCTACACTAACGTGAGAATTTTGAGCCTCGATATATTTAACATGTATCATGCCCTTTGTTCTGTGGGGCTACGGTGGAATCAGGGTTCGAATTCGTGACTCAATTGAAACATTTCCAGCAATGAGATTGATCTGTTGACCCTTCGGTTAGTGCGGTCACGAATATTACACATAATAGAAATTAATACATAATTAATACATAATACGAATTACACATAATAGAAATTAATTTTTAGTATATACAAGGTGATCATCATTTGTGATGCCTCAGCTTCGCTACTCGTGATATTCTCCATAAATTTCACTAAGTAGTTAGGCATTTATAGATCCAGACAATCAAACATTTCAATTATGTTTATTCTTAATTAAGAATAATCCAAAATCAATATCAGTATCACAAATATGGAGCAGAAGCTTTCATGCATCCTCAGTTAAAGATTATCAAATTTTGTATTTATTTAAATAACCAAAAGAGTAAATCTGAGTCAGAAATAAATTCCAAATTCAATCTCAGCAATCTAACTATCCAATAATCTCCTAACACTAAATATCCTGTGCACAAATTGCTCTGTCCCTAAAACTTCAAAATGTTCACAGCTTATAAACATTTTCAATTTACCTATCTGATCGGTCTTGCTCACCATTATATCAATTCTAATTTACATAAGTTTTGGTTCATTCACAGGCAGGCAGAGGTTCTCAAATTAAATAATGTCTTATAGAGTCCAAAAAGTTTAATTGGAGGGAAATACATATTAGCATCCATTACACTCTGATTTAAAAATTGTAAAATGTGACACTTATTGCCCTCAGGACACTTAGGAGAGAAATAATTTAAACCAATGAAAAGGAAATGAGCATTTTAAATGAAAATTTCATAGTTACCGTTAACTCACGAGATTAATAATATTTAAAAAGTCATTTTTTCACTGCGCCTTTCTTTTTGCTTTTTTTTAAAAAAAAGAATACACAAAAATACTTAAAAAACAAATAAATAATAAGCATCTTTCAATTTCAAATAAAGTAAAGTATAAACAGAAAATTATGATTTTATTTGCAAATGGTAACTAGATAATCATAAAGAAATCTCAAAAATTGAGCATTTTATTAATAAATGAGAACAGACATTCTTTAATAAAACACACACACGTGTGTGTATGCATATGTGCGTGTGTATATATGCAGGTATGTATATATATATATGTAGGTATGTATATATATAAATATATGTAGGTATGTATATATATAAATATATGTAAGTATGTATATATATATATATATAGCTGATGACATGACTCATTAATTCCTATTATAGTATCTTTATTTCCTTCTTGATTAAGGTCCTATTCATTTGAGCAAATGGGAATACTTTTGTACCAACGTTATTGTTTTTCATGAGCAGTTATTTTTTAATTACTATTTTTATCAAGATATCTCATGATTTAGTTTTAGTTTTTAATAATGTCGCACTAGAAGCAACACGAGGGTATTGGCGACAGACCTTGTAATTTTGAACCACGGTCAATTGATGAAGACACCTGAGCAATATATCTCATGAACGACCTGGTATTATGACGACTTCTTAGGACAGCACGTTATTTATTTTGATATTAGCTGAAACCTTTTTACATAACTTTAAACTACTACTACTGTGTCATTTGCCATAATTCAGGACCACATTCCTCAATTATTCATTGAATGCATATGGATATCCATGCCATTTCCAAAACTTAAAATTAAGTATTTATTTATTGCTCATTTAAAATTAGCTCTGTAAACAATATAATTTTTTCTTAAAGCGTAGCTCTTAAAATCATTTTTTTTAATGTCTTTTCACTCTAAAGAAAACAAATGAAATTCTGAAAATAGACTATTCTTATTATTTTTTTATATTCTACTTTTGAAAATATATATATATATATAACTGATAGTTTTTACTTTCTTCCGGGTTGTTGTTTCTACCTTCATTTTCACATTAAATAGTCTTGACAATTTACGAAATTTGTTTTGAAAGTTTGTGTACTATTTAATTACCTGGATATCTGAGGTTTGAGTGGTATCTTTGATTCTTTCAAATATTTCTTTCATTTTTAACAATTCTGATTCTTGCTCAGAGGGTTGTTTTTCTTGATCATCTGTCTCTTCCGAGAATCTTGTCTAAAGAATTAATTATTTATCAAAATAATAATTGTAATAAAATCCATTTCTCAACAATTATTTTCTTATTATAGTTTCTCTACAAGTTTAAAGGAAAAGTTAATTTGATTTCAATGTATATCTAGGGAACATGCCAGGGTGTTGAAGAAATGTCTTTGATCATGGTAACAGTTTGAGAAACAATCCCAATTGTATATTATTTCATAAATATTCATGAAAACATTCTTTTAGATTACCTTTTTAGATGAATAACAAATATATTGTGAGAAAAATATTTCTAGTGATAAGAAAGATTATACGTTAAGATCACTTGTAGTGTAACTTGTTCTGGCTTGTGTATATACATGCAGAGAAAGAGAAATTTTTACAAAAGTGTGTCAAAGGTAGAATGTTTCGTAAACAACAGCTTAACTGGAATCATTCATTTTAAATTTCAATCTGTAACTCTTTATGAAACCTTTACTTGTAAGCCAAATAATCGATTTTCATTTGAAATTATTTCCCTCCGATTTTCTATTTGATATATTTTTTAGAACTATAATGATCATGATACTGAGTAGTAGAGGCAGCTTTAGTATCGCCCACCAAAATTTTTTGCCAAAAAAACCCACCAAGTTTGCAATAAAAGATAATTTGTATCAACCCGTACCACAACCCATTGAATAGCACTCTAAGCAATACCCAAGTTTTAAGAAATAGTTTTTTATATGAAAAAAAAGAAAATAAATTAAATTTCCAAAATTACTAAGTTCTATGATTGTTTCAAGAAAATATACAATACTATCATTAAAAGATCGGGTTCACTATATCTTGTTAATTGTTTACTGTATGATGAGTAAAATATTTTGTATGTATATATATTTAAAAATAGCACTTTAAAATTAAATGCAAATATATCTGAAAAATCATGTCCATTTTCACCTTAAAGGGAAAGAAGAACTTTTTAACTAAAAATATTATTTTATGGTTCAATAAAATGATTGAATTATCAATATTAGGTGCACACAAAAAAAATCCCTAAGTTGACAAATAATTTTTAAAACATAAATGTCACAAAAAGATAGAATCTTAAACTCGGCATCATAATTTCACCTTTCTGTCCTAGTACCCTTAAAAATATCTATAAATTTGGAACATGTATTTTTATTTTTTGAACAAGGAATTTAGATGAAATTTTACCCTTAATTAGACCCTTTTTTAAAACACGATACTTGCCGCCAATAAAAATGGTGTCAAATTTGGCAGGTGGGCGATCCTAAAGCTGTTCCCTTCTAATAAAAGTACATTAAATCCAGATTTAAAGAATATAAATAGTGTCATACCATAACTTCTATTGTTTTTGTTTTTACTCACGGATAATCTCGCGAGGAAAGAGGGGAAAGCAACTTGGGAATAGCTGTAAAAAAGGGGGAAGCAACGAGGGGATAGCATTTTACAGGGTTACATAGCCAAAAATTTCAATCCCTAATATCAGCGACTCTTTTGAATACGATGCCAAATATTTCATTTCTTCTCTGGATTTGAACCTCGTCGCACCGAACGCTTGGATACTGAAAATTAAGGATATTGGATTACTCACAAAAATTAGCACTTTTTTTAATCATAAATTTTAATACAAGTTGCAGTTATATTTCAAATAAATGAATAAATTGATGTATCAATCTTTGTATATTTATTTTAATAGAGTTATTGATAAGTAATACGATTTAGAATCAAAAGCGTTAAAAAAAGTAATAATCTGAAAAACTTGTTTATATAGTAAATTTTGTGTTTCTTACAAAACACGGAGTTCAATTACTCAATTTTAAATTTTTCTGATAATAAATATTTAAAAATATTCCTTCATTTTAATCTTTAACTTGTTTTGATCATTACTGTATCGGACATGTGACAGTTTTAAGGACAGCTATCAAACTAATAAATTTCCTTTCATAAGAAATCAGTAAAATATTGTATTTGAGAAACGTTAGCCATTGCTTTCGCTTCAAAAATAAGTTTTTAGTTATTTTGATTCATGTTGAATTTTTTTTAAAAATTTATTTATATTTTATGGCCAATATGAATAGTTCTGAATAACAAAAAATATGCTACCCGAATCGATTGAAAATACGTATTACAAAAGATAGTATTGGTTTTTTTTTTTTTTTGTATTAAATTTCCAAATGTTTGAAAATTAAATGCATCTTGTACTCGAATCCTAGGTCAGATAATGAATTTTAGCCACTTTCTAGTTATACATTCAGTTAAATGTCTTTTTTCCTTTCAATTCATTGTTAACATTTCGTAAACTGCAAAACAACAAAAAAGATGCTTTCAAATGTATATCACTTATCTAAATGTAAAGTGACGAGGACTACACCTCAGCTGGCACCCCCTCTCATAACTTCCACATCACGCCAACAGGAGGACTTTGGGTCCTGACAGATTTAACGGGCATCAGCCTCGGCTACATGGCGGATCTTTAGCGGCCAAGGATCGAACCCGTTAATGAACGAAAACCTCCAGCCACGAATCCGATGCCATGATTGATACAGCCTAATTAATAGATAATATGACAGTTAAACTTTTTCAGATGCTGTATATAAAGACTTATCAACAAGGAAATCCAAGAGACATTAAAATTTAGAAACAAAAAATTGTTGCATTTTTTCGAAATCAAATTTTGAACAAAGATATATTCAGTTAATATGATTTATAAATATATTTTTACTGTGCTGTTGAAAATAAAAAAATTTCCTCTTTCTTTATCTACACAAATAAATGTTTAGCGCAGCACAGCCTGCTTAGGCTATTACGCCATAAAACTCAACAGTTCCTCACACTCACTGTACAAATAACACCTTTTTAATATATGTTCCGTTTTATTATTCACATTTAATTCAACACTAAATAATTATGAGCTAATATTAGTATTCTTAGTAGCATTAGAAAATATTAACTCCCTCCCTCATCACCAATACGTTGTTTTTGAGTTCAAAAAACCAAAGTAAATAAGTTATAAGAAATATTTTTGAAAAATTGAGCAAATTTTGAGAAATTTTAAAGCAATTTACTGATTACTGTTTTATTAGTTTAGAACGATATAAATGAAAAAATTTCTCATTTTTTTTGCAAAATATTTTTTGTAACGAATTATACTTAATTATCTTTAATTGCATCGAAAGTAAATGAAATAATTAGAATGTGTAAAAGTCTAGCAAAACAGTTGAGTTGAAATTGCAGTTAAATGGAAATGCATTTTTTTTATTTGAAGGTAGATAATTTTCTATATTATATTTTTGCATAAATTTTACAAGTAGCAGCATTATGGTACAAATTTTTAATTATAAACAAAGTTCGTTGATGACGGTTTCTGTACCATGTCTGTCATGTTATAAAACCAAAGTTGAAATTAACAGCATTCACAACAACAAATGATGATGGTGGCTCGAGTTTCTATATTACAGATTAAAGCAGAGCATTAACAGTTTAGAAGGGTGAGAAACATCTTTCAAAAGAACTTTCCCTTCTTGAATGAATTAGCTTGAAAATATGAATGAAAAACATTGGGATACGAATAAATTTGTTAATGATCGTTTCAATTATTTGAAATGTAATCTAACAATTAAATTAAACTAATAATTACAGATAACAACCACCTTCCAGTTTGAATAATAATAATAAATAATTTAATATAGCTTTTAAAATGAGGAGGGTGAAACAGCTTAGTGCCTAAGGATGTGATTTTCCAGCTAACGATGCTCCGAGTACTGACCAAAAATAATCATGAGGAAAACAAGGAAATTTTAAGTTCAGGTATCGTTTTCGTCAC
This sequence comes from Nephila pilipes, assembly GCA_019974015.1. Lineage (NCBI taxonomy): Eukaryota > Metazoa > Arthropoda > Arachnida > Araneae > Nephilidae > Nephila > Nephila pilipes. The sequence continues at coordinate 150,357 of BMAW01037828.1, forward strand.
CTGATCTTGGTTTAGAATTGCTCTAAAAAGTCCGTTATATGACATTAATACAAACAAACATTTTGCACAATCTATATTTGAATGTATCATATATTTTCTAATGTATCATATATAAAATAAGGAGGGGAGAGGGGAACGCATAATTGGGTCACTAATTTAAAAATCTTTATTTGAAAGCAATATTTTTAAATACTTCATACATCTTTATCTAAATAGTAATTCAAAAAGTAAATAAATCAGATTTAAATAATAAACACATTTTATAATTTTAATTCTGTAAGAGAATTTGTCCATCCGATGGGAAGCTAACAGTGCACTTAAATTGAATCAAGTTCTTGTGAAACCTGCAAAAATTATTACTAAAAGAAAAATATTTTACTAGACATCTTTAGTTATGGTTGATTATGGAATTTGTTTGTCCAATGTAGATGAAATTGTTTGTAATAAAACTAATGCATTATTGAGGTGAATAAAAATGAAGGATTTAAATAAATAAATAAAATTTTCATTGAATTTCTTAGCAAAAGAGTATTAAATAATATTGACTAATATTAGAAGAGAATTATCGAATGGAAGGAAAATATGAAAAATCGTTTTACATGCCTCTATCATTAGTTACGAGGAGGGAATGACATTTTAGAAATAAAATATGCGTGGAATTTTTTTTCTCTCAAAATTCGTTACAATCACTTTTTTGCACTCAAGGAAAACAAATGCTTGCTTTCTGTTGGGATTAAATTTAAAGGAACAAAGTTATTTAAATATATCCCGGTAATGAATGAAAATATTAATTATTAAAAAATAAGAGATGAGAAAGAGAAAATGTTTCAACAAACTTCTCTACTATACTTATAAAAATTTAAATTTTCATCTTAGAATATATAGTAACGAAACATCATTTTCCTTTCTCAGCGAATTTTTTTATTTTATTTTTTTTTATATTGGCTTAATGTGACACAATATATGTATTACTCTATTTTACCTTATATTGTTATAATTCCCTCTAAATTATCTTCTTTCCGAATTAATTATTCAAATAAAAATAATAAATTTTTTTTATTCAAATCGAATTCTGAAAATAAGATTACGAATATTGTAATGCAACAATAATTTATTAACGTTGCTCTAAGAAGAAACATAAGTTTTTATTAATTTTGAAACATGGTCACATGACGAGGACGATACCTGAGCTTGGCAGCCCATTCTCTTATTTTCTCATACTACTTAAGCGTAAGGACTTTGAACCTTGACCAATTTAAAACACATTAACCCACTTCATAGTGCGTGGTTAGTGCAATGAAGATTCGAACACTCGGCTGGACTATAATATCGCGATTCACGAGCATGCGACACGACTATTTAACTATTGTGGATACTGGATACCATTACATTGCAATTCGATAACATTATCATTCCCGCAATATATTTTATTCCCGTTAAGATGTTCACATAAGTAAGCATCGGAAATTTTTTGTTTAGGTACATCAAGTTTATTTTCCATATTCTGTGTTGAATTCGAAAAACTCAATAGATTTCATTCTGTTGCCTACAAATCTTAGCTTTTCATAGCAGTTTTCTGAATTTTAGTTGATTTTTCTTAAAAATGTTTTACTCTTCTCAGATTAGCAAGCATATGAATGAAAACCATGAAAAAGCATAAACCTTGTGAAAATACTGAAAGATTTATTCCTCAGCGGTTTTAGAAATACTTAATAACCTTCATTTAAGATTTTAAGAAACTCATTATTTTTATGCATTAAAATATATAAGAAATGCATACAATGTTTATTCAAAATGTAAAGAAAATAAGAAAGAGGTTGAAAGATATAATCCTTTCTTGCAGTTTTGACGATGATTCATGTTGCTTAATAATTGAAATAAACTATACTACACAAGTTATAAAACAATCAATATTCATATCAAATGATGGAAAAACCTCGAGTTTCAATTCTGAAGGTTTATAAACAAGGAATGCGAAAACCAATTCTTAACTCAATGTTAATGTATTCGTAAAAAATATCTTATGCTCATTTTAGTAATTAATAATACACAATAAAGCAATTGTATATCATTATACACTTTTAGAGGGAAAAAACAGAAGCAAATATTCTCAAAGGAATGCTTCTCTCTTGCTTTTAATTAATTATATTTTTTTTATCAAAATCATATTCGCAATTTTTTTTAAAACAATGTGAATTACTACAGATATAAACTTTAGCGAAGTAATCAAACTTTATATAGGGATGACGTGATGGAAAATAAATTTACATCAAGTTGCACCTCCTAGAATATCAAACAATAATAAAACAAAATTGTATCTTGTAAAAGTTTTCTAAGAGGCTCCCTCCCCTTTCGGTTTGTTGAGTTTGCACACTTCGTCTTTGTTAATGATGCCATGAAGTCAGAGTATTGGCTTTTCCTGGAAGTGGGAGGAGGGGGGGGTTCTGTTCTCGTATGCATAGTAACAGACTAAAAGAAACTCTGGCGGGTTCACTTTAGATGTCCACCATAAATGTCAAATGAAAGAAATGTATAGTACTTCACATTTTAAGAGGTACATCCCAGCCAATCTCAAAGAGAAATACAACTAGTCTAGTCCCGCTTTTTTCAATGCCGTATATTGAACGAAATGAAACAATAAAGTGACACTAAAATGAATGTTACTGTTTTCAATTTTAAATTACATTCTACAAGTTCCATAAATTCATTTTATCCTGTTTACATGTATATTAAGTAAAATAGCTAAAAAGGCAGAGAAAATTAGTGAATAAATAATCGCTTATCAATTTTATTTGAATATAATAAAATATAATATGATTTCATAAAATATTTTCTGTACCGAAATGTTATTTGATTACCTTTAATTGCGACAATAGTAAATATAACAATTGGAATGTGTGAAAATCTTGCAAAATAGTATGAAAAGTCGGGTTGAAAATTAAATTAAATGGAAATGCATCTTCTACTTGAAGGCTTGTTATGTTTTAAAACCAAAGTTGATATTAGCAGCATTCTCAACAGCGAATGATTTCCAATGATAGTGATTCGGATTTCAGTATTACTGATTAGAACACTACATTGGAAGTTCACAAGCTTGAGATACATATTACAAAAAAGGAAAAAAAAATCTTAATGAAATTGATGAATTGGCTTAAGGTATCCGTACACCTTTAAAACGTCATTTTTGTCAAATTTTTTAATTTTCTGGTCTTAATGTTAATTTAAAATTTAAACTTTTTTCTTTCCAGTAGTGTTTGAATTTTGCTTATACCTTATTTAGAACTTAAGTTACAGGGATTTGAATTTTAGTCGGTAGCTAATTTTTAATTGCATTTGAAAGTTTGTTTTTGATTTTTCTTAAAATGAGTTTTCTCGACATATTTACATCTGGCAACATAGATATCAGAAAAAGTTATGAACCAAATTAAGTTAAATTTTGCAAGCATCTTCATTATATAGTCTTTAAGAATCCCTACCACTTTCATGGTTGTAAAATTGAGATGTTTTTAGTAACAAAGGTGTAAATCCTATATTGTTGTAACTCTTTCTTGATTTTTCATTGTTATTTGACTCGAAACACAATAAAAATTGTAATAATATGATTTTCATCATGAAAGTAGTACCAGCCCCCAAAACTGTTATGACGAATAAGATGAAATTTACAGAATAATGATGCTTTTGTTTACTGTTGAGTTATGAACGTTATTTTGATAATCAATTTATGAACTACTTTCATCATGTTTTCACGTTTTTCGTAGTTTTAGGTTATATTTTAGCCTTAAAAATATTTTGGTAGTAAATATTAATGTATTTCAAAAAATTTTCTCCGAAGGTGTACGGATGCCTCAATGAATTAAAGAAATTGCAATATGAATAAGCTTGTTAATGGTAACTTTAATTACTTGATACGCATTCTAACATTTTAATTAAGCTAATAACAGTAAATAACTTCCATATTTCAGCTTCAAAATAGGACGCATAAATATTTTATTTCCATTAAAGAAATCCAATGTTATTTTTCTTATAATTTATGCTAATCTTGCTGATTTTTGTAAAAATAGATTTTGCAACACCGACTGAGTAGGCCAAGATTTCGCCGGTCACGACTTTATCAATAATTCGTTAGTTTAAATGAGATGCGAACTAGTGCACATAGTATTCATAGATTGTGAAAGCTCATTTAAATAAAATTTTAAAAAAATAAGTAAAAATAAATGGAATAAGTCAATTTCTTTTGAATTTTTTGGAATTCTGATTTGTTACTGAAAGTATGGCAATACTGTCTGATTATTTAAACATTTCAAAAAAAAAAAAAAAAAAATTAAAACGTCCTCTGTCTTTGTAATTTAATTTTTTCCTAAATTTATTAACGCGGCATTCTTATTTCGAGAATTAGTTTCAAATAAACAAAATCACATTTTTTATAGCTCAATTATTTTTTTTAATTTCATTCAAAGAATGAATATTTATTAATTTTTAAAGAGAAAGCTATTAAGACTTCATGTGCCTAAATGTAAATGCGTTGGACAACAGCATTAACCACGTTTTTCAAACTATATTTTAAGAAAGAAGAGAGATTAAGGAATAATCTTTATGACATTTATTTTATAAAAACGAATTAAATATATAATTAATTTTAAAATTAAAAAAAATATGATTAAATTTTTATTAAAAAATATATGTTCAAAAAAATTAATTATATAACAGGGATTATGTTGATAAAGGCATATTTTTAAATATTATTTATCTTTTCAGATATAGTACTTTAGATAAAGATTCAACTTGTATATGTATAAAAATTAATTCCTTTTTAAAGTATACATAAATAGGAATCATAGTATATATATATATAATAAACACTTGTAATTTTAAATCTTTATTACTGAAATCCTGTTTTCATTAAACTTTAATGAAAAATGTTTCATCTATGAAAGGACGCTCAAAATTATAGAGATTTTAAGTAAAAGAAAAAAAATTAGAAGAATTTAGGATTTTTTTTTATATTTCAATCCTTCCTTGCGAGTTAGAAATGCATAAAAAGCGCTAAAAAGCCAAAACAGACAACCCAAGAAAATATCACATTACATCTGCACCAATGAGAAACAGCCTGTTTTCCTTTGCGTGTACTGACCGGAAATGCCCACTGAGAGAGGAGCCGCACCCATTTCGCCCTCTCTTTAACGATGCCCTGATTTTACGCGCCTTAAGCAACTGATTGAATACTTAGTAACGCTTAAGGCAACATGAGGGGATTAGCTTCAGTTTTTCAGATTTTATTAACGTCGCACTAGAAGCAACACGAGAGCTATTGGCGACGGACCTCTTAATTTTGAACCACGGTCAAGAGACGAGGACGACATCTGAGCTGGCACCCCCCTCTCCTAACATCCACACCACGCCTACGGGAGGACTTTGGGCCCCGAACAGATTTAACGTGCATCAGCCCCGGCTACACGGCGGGTCTTTGGCGGCCAAGGATCGAACCCGCGACTGAACGAAAACCTCCGGTCGCGAGTCCACGACCTTGACCACTAGGCTACCGCGGTCCAAGGGGATTAGCAATAGACCTCGTAATTTTGAACCTCGTAATTTTGAACCTCGATTAAGTGACGAATGCGCCACTTAAGATGGCAAGTCCCTTTTTAATCTTTTATACTAGAGATATCCAAGCTTTTAAACTTCGGAGAACCCTTTGAGCTTACTATTTTCTTGATGGAAACCCTTGATCAAAGAGAAGAAAAATAGGATATCAAAGCTTTATCCTACTCAAATTTAAAAAAAATTATTATTGCATCTCTATTTCATCGCAATAGAAACATCTTACTTAGATAATGAATGGTAAGGTAGCTAATGGGTATTTGGGAGTGGGAGGTTTTCTAAAATATATTCTATGAATAACAAACAAAAACAACGATATTTTAAATTATAACAAATTAATAAAAAGAAAATTTTGTAATGACTTGGCTGTGAATGCTTTTTTTATTGTAAAGTATTTTTATGTCTGGAATAATTGTTTAAATATACAACCAATCATCTTCAACTATTCTTTTTTCCAGGATTTTCGCATACGCATGTTGAAACTTATGACATCAGACGTTTCACAGCTCTTTTGTTAATTTCAGAGTACTCTTTTCTAAAGTCAATCCAAAAATGCTTTATATCTACTTGATTAAAATTTAGTTTTGATTGAGTATCGGTCGATATATCAATTTGTTGTTCTCTTTCTTTTATTGGGAGTTTGGAGGTATCATAGTCTTGAGTAGTTTGGAACAAATATAATTTTTCTTTTTGAACAAGGAACTATTCAAGGAAGGGTATTTTTTTCCTTCCAGATCTGATTAAAGTTGGACCAAACTAATTTTTTTCATTTTTATTGGGATTAGCGTTGCTGTCTAAGGACTCTGAGGGAAGTCATATGCAAACAAATTGTAGCAAATTGGAGAATTACAGACCCTTGAGGTTGACCAGCTTTTATATAGCATATTGTAGAGAGAGTATTATTAAGCTTAACTTGGAATGTTCTATCTTTAAGGTAGTTATTTAAGATAACTATTATGTAGGGAGGGAAATTTAATTTGATTAGTTTGAAGATCAATCCATCATGCCAGAGGCGGTCGAAAGCTTTTTGTATGTCAAAGAAGATACCCTCAGATACTTGTTTGAAATTAAATCCTTCAGTAATGGCATTCACAACCCGAAGAAGTTGGTGAACTGTGCTGTGGTTAGTAAGGAAGCCGAATTGTGAATCTGGAAGAATATTATTAGTGGAAACATGAGTCAGTATTCTGGTTAGCAGGATTCTTTCAAAGATTTTTGAAATAGAATTTAGTAGACTGATAGGTCGATAGTTGGATGGAATTGAATGGTTTTGGCCGGGTTTGGGGAAGAGAATAATAGTTGCATGTTTCCATTTTTGTGGAAAATGCGCATACATGAGACATTTGTTAAAAAAATTTTGTGAGATGAGTAAGTGCGTTGGGAGGAGAATTTAAAGGTCTGATTGTGAATTCTATCCTCTCCGGGGGCTTTCTTTTTGTTTAACTTTTTAATTATGGTAGCTATTTCAGAGAGGGAGGGGAGGAGTTGCATTTTTGATATTAGTAGTAAACGATGTAATTGCTTGGTCTTGATCAGAGATATTATTAATAATAGGGTTACCTTTTGTGATATTGTTTAGAATTTCTTGATAGCGGAACCAATTAGTAGTATTGAGAGTGCGAAGGGGGATAGGGAGAATTTTATTGAAAAAGATGTCCATTAGTATAGGGTTATGGTCGCTAGGTAGTTCATTAACACTTTCGATATTGTAGAATGGTATGTTTTTGAAGATAGCAAAATCTATTATAGAGTAAGTATTGCTATTGTCAGGAAAGTGAGAGGGTGAGTCGGGAGCAGCTATTTGGAGGTCATTAGTGTTGCACATAGCATGAGTAATTTTAACTGATCTGTTTGCCCTGCCTCTGTTCTAGGTCGGATATTTTGCCTTAAAGTCGCCTGTTACAATTCCGGTGGGGTTGTCTGAGAGGATATTGATTAATTCATTATGGTTGATGAGATTACGTGGGGAGATGGTAAATAATAGAGACTGTGAAGTATTGGTTGTCTTTGGTATTGATATGGATGGTGGTATTTTCAGAGGTGGAGGTATTTTTAATAACTATATGATGAGAAGAATTCTATTTTTAATTAAGATGTCTGGGTTGTAATCATCTATGAAATTTTGGAGTTCTCCTATTTTGATTTAATGCCATTTGCATTCCAGCTTGCAATCAGGAGGGATGGGGGTAGTTTATTTAGCATATTAAATTTTAGAACCAGATGGACATCATATTGCAAATGACTTGGAATGATTTTTCAATTTTTGAACATAAATAAAGTTTATTATCAGCAAATATTTGTCCTAGTAATTTAAATTGTTGATAAGTTTCCATTATTTTATCAAACTTAAAATTTTTGAAATTTTTTTTAATTTCATTAACGAAGGGAAGACTTGAAAGTTGGCAGTCATTAGTAGGTGTGGTGTTTTGGTCGCTTTGGCTATTATTGTTTTTGGCATTTTTACGTCATTCTTCCCAGTAGTTTGTGGTTGGTGGAAGAGAGGGTTTGAAATTCATAGGATTTTTGGGGCAACCAGAGTAATTTGCTGTATGATCACCAACGCATTTACAGCGTTTGGGAGAGCTTTCAAGACTTTTTTGCAGCTGTGAGGTAGATGATTATCTCCACATTTCACACATTTAAATTCCTTAGTGCAGAATCTAGAGTGATGAAAATAACTTTGACAGCGATAGCATTGATTGGGTGTTTTTCTTTTAATGAGAGATTCAATTTTAACTGAAAGGTATCCAACATTATTGATTTCAAGCTTTTTTTTTTGTTGATTTCTATTTTTGGAAATGTAGCTAAAAATAGGGGAAGAGGCTGTTTTTTTTTTGTTTTTTTATTTTTTATTATTTCAAGTTATTTATTGCATTTATTGACTATGAGATTATATTCAGCTAATTCCTGAATTATTTCAGCGTGGGAATAATTAATTTGTTCGAAAAGGGACATACTATTCAACTCCAAACATCATCTATAAAGTTCAATTGTTTTCAAAAATGTATCTTGGACCCTCAACTGTTTTCCATTTTTAGTATTAATTAGGCATTTATAAACATGGGCGAATTTTGGTGTACTCTCTAAGAGCTGCAGTCCAAATCAGAATCTCCATCATGGTCAAAAAATAATTTTAAAAAAATTTAATTTCAAATCTGAGTAAAAAGGCTTGAAATTTCAATTTAAGTTGATTTGAAATTCCTGTTTCCAAAACTTTTTAATCATAAGAAAACAATAAATTTTATGAATTGTGCAAAACCAACTCTAAACTTGATTAACACATAAGTACTTTCAAATAAGTTTAAAATGCACGTTCCCGTCTTAGGTTGAAGGTCAATAGTATTATTTAATCCATCACCCTTCTGTTTCAAGGAATATCGCCACTATTGCTGAAAATTTTTTCATGTGTTTAACCCATGAAAGCACATCATGGAACTTAACACACCGATGTTTTTAAACAGATATATTTTTGAAAGGGCTATTTTTTCTGATATATTTAGCCAAGCTTCTAAAATGTTTTGCTCTTTATGTACTGATCTCACTTATTATTTTAATAATAAATAATGACGTTTTGGATAAGTTGAGTACTGAAGGAAGTGTTTTTGGCAGGGCATCCAATATCAATTTATTGGGGTAATTTGTAAAAAAAAAATTAGAATAACACATTATGTGCCAATTAAATATATTTCATTATTTATTCTCATATTCATTAATTTGGGGATTTACTATTTCAAAATACATCTAGGAAGCTAAAGAGTTAATTTTGATCTCGTGCAATGTAGTAAAGCTTTCTGAATATAATTTTGGCAATGTTCGAAATCAGCTTTTCAAGCCTTGAAACCTTGCGGTATAGTGGTAGATCAGTTCATACTCGTATCTTGGTCACATGTTATAAAAGAATTTTTTTAAAAAAAACTTTTAAAAAAATTCAATTTTTTTTTAAATTTTTAGAAAAAATATAACTTTTTGAAATTAGATATATCCTTTACTGGGAAAAAAAACCTTAATATTCAAATAATTTTAATTCTTCATCATATCTGATTTAAAAGGAACTAGTGTTTTACTTCAGATGATTGTAAATTTAAACGTACCCTAACTTTCATTGTGCAGTATACAAAAAAAATGTAGCTAGAAATTTTCTTTGAGATATCTCTTGAATGAATTATTATACATTTTTCTTTCCATTACAAAAAAAAATTTCCCTTGAAGTTGAATGTGTCCGAAAAAAAATGTATTTTTAAACTTGGCTGTCTCATAATTCTTTTTCACTTTTGAGTAATACCATCAAATTATATACCTATAAAACATTAATTTAATCTTAAATCTAAGGCAATAAAACTTGTTTCATTATTGCTGTTCTAACAAAAGTTTTAATTAAATACCTATCAAAAGGATGCACATATTGCTTAGGTACTTTTCCTTCATTTGAACTGAGTAAAAGACCAATCAAATGTCATATTCTTAAGAAATAAACCTGGAATATCACAGAAAGATTCTTCCAATACATTAGGTAATTCCCATTAAGCTGGTTGATTTTTTCTGTCCTTTAAATAAGTGCACTAATAAAAACGCATTTTTTTCATTTAATAACATTATAAAACATAATAAAACTAAAAAATGTCTCAAAGGGGAGAAGGGTCACTGAAAAGCAACGTAAAAGTGGTGTCAAATTAACAAGGCTTAAAAAACTAGAAGAACAAATGAAGGGGAAAAAAATCAAAGGGGACATTTCTAAATTTTTAAGAGGTACTAGGAGACTCAGCCACCTCGAAACTGAAATGATAAAGATAAAAAGGAATGCCCTACTGCAAATGACGAAAGAAGAATTAATGAGAATGTACCTAAATGACAGAAAAAAAATCGTCTCTGAGTTTACAAAATGAGATGGCCGAATACAATGTGAAGTTGATTGACGCAGACTACAGAATCTTGATTTTAATGCTAAAATTCCACGGAAAAAGGTTTAAAAGATTAAACTGGACTAAAACACATGCTTACAGGACAGTAGAACAATAGGGAAATATCATTTGGAGCAATGAAACCAGAATCATCCATTTTAGTAGCTTTGGCACAAAATACTTAAGGAGAAGCGAAGGTTTTGCATCTTAATTGCATCACACTAACCGTGAATCACCTGCTTAATGTTATGATTTGGAGATGTATGTCAACAAAAAGTGTCGGCATAATTTGTTTGATTAATGGAATTTAAACGAGAATAAAGTGAAGTTTTTCACACGCGTGATCTTTTCAAAGAGGATTGGTCCTTTATGTATAATCAAAAATTAGCTGCTTGTTTTGTTGCTGCTGTATGCAAAATGGGGTTTCGAGATAATCATATCCCACTTCTGAATTACCCTGGTAATAGACCTGATCTTTATCCAAATGAAAATCTGCGGAGTTGACTAAAAAAACTTATTAGCCAGAGGCTACCAGTGAACACTATCGATTTAATGCAAACGATAATTCATTATTTTGATTTCATGGTGTAACAGCTATAGAATAAGAAAATTTTGTGTACTGTATGGGTAACGTTAACTAGCACTAATTAAGGCTAAAGGCTACTTAACTAAGTATTAACAGACAATGAGAATTTTCACACATCTTACTTTTTAAGTGTTTCAAATTTCTTTTTAATAAGAGCTGTTTTAATAAATATTTCTTTAAAGAAGTTGTACATTATATTTTGTTTACAATTTTATTTACATTCATTTCTATTGATTTGTGACTTTGTGGTATTGCTTCAACCCAAAAAGTAGTGTTATGAACCGTCAAATTACAAAAATACCCTTTGTTTTAAAAAAAAATTTCTATGATTTTGGCCACTAACGTATATAATTAAAAAAGAAACTTCTGAAGTGCAATGAAATAATATTGTGAATATTAAAAATATATATATAATTTCACTATTCACTTTCGTTTTTTTCTAAAATGAATCTTTTACAGTTTCATTATTAAAAAATTTCTCAACTAATTCTTCTAAAAAAACTAACCTAATATCATAAAAATATTAAACTGATAATATGTCAAGAGCAGGATATTTCTATGTGCAACTATCCTTTTTTTCATCAAAAACTCAACAGTTGGACATAATTAGAGATATTTGATCTCTTAAATTAAGGGAAGTTCCTTTAAATATTATAAATTAAACTCATGAAAGAATTTTACAAGGAATTGTAAAAAAAAAATCCAATTATAACAAAAGGACTTCTGAATGTTTTTAGATAATATATAGATATTATATATATATATATATATATATATATATATAGTTATTTCTCCAAAAATAAAATATATACGCAAAACTTTATAAATGATTCAAAGTAGTAAATTATTTAAATTAACTCGAAATCTTAGCAAATCTGTTTTTTTCTATCTTTTCCATATGTTACACTCTGAACCAAAATGATGGATGTTTAAAAAAGCTTCAAAATTATGCAGCACAAATACTCGATTATATTTAAAATTATAATATACTATTCATACCGGTGCATAATGTTGAATCCAGGTCTCGTCGATGAGGAGAACTCGATGACAAATGACATCGACAACTCGATGCGGCTACTACCAAATTTTAATAAAAATCAAAACTAATTTATGAATCAATGTCAAATTTGTCTCGGCTTCATTTAACAAATGGCAGCATCCAATGGTAATAACAATTTACCTTAATGATATAATCTGTCCTCAAATACAAGTCTTTTTGAACCACCCTGGTAATAAAATAAACAGCTTGAAGCACAAAAAATGATGAAGAAATGCGCTTTGAATTTCTTCACGCAATAAAAATTCATCATGTAATATTAAAAGTGTTTTACTTATAAGGATAAGTATTATACTATTCTATTCTTGAGAATTTATAATGTTATTGTTTGTAACCTTATGTAGAAAATTGAATGCCTATCCGTTATGCATATCTACACCGTGGATAGTATCACAGCAAAAATTTTAGGGTATGAAAGAGCCGTAAGTATATTCCCACCAAAAAAGGAGGGTTGAAATTAGGGGAAGAATATTTCTCGAAAGCACCTTTCCCCCTTTTCACCATTTTTCTGTGTTTTCCAGCTGATGTAACAATTTTTTCGAAAACTTTTTTTTATAAAGAACGGAACTACATATTAGTTTTTCTTCCTGGTAAAATCTGTCATTATGAGCACAATCTAATATGATCTGTGGAGACATTTTACTTTCTCTTTCTTTTTACCTGAGGGCGACTCCTCAATAAATAAATCTTTACCACAGGAAATCTCGACGTCAGTCATCTTAGGTTGCCGCTGTACCCACCTCCTTTTGTTCATTCCTGTCCGAGTTGCCTTTGAGAGCAGACATCTTTGTACAAATTCACACCGCGATCATCCTATCATTCCAAATTTGTTTTGATGCTACGCTGGTGTGTGGGAAGAGCCATAAGTATATTCCCCTCAAATTATTTTTATACATTGCGATTTTTCACGAACTTCTCTCCCCTCCCTTTTTTATTAGTCCTTTTTTTCTTTGTTTTTCAAAAAATGCAACATTTTTTCTCAATTTTGTTTACAGTTTAATTTTACAGTTACTTATTACCTGCTGGGCGAATCTATTCTTTTATTTTCATATACATTATTTTTGAACTTGATGCTAAGGCATTTTTTGCTTGCAAAATACCAATACAAACAAATACATTTTTTAATTCTCTAATTATTAAATTTTATTATTGTCTCTCTTCATTTTTTTTATCAGATGAGCCTGGGAAATACTAGATAATTCAACTACATTTATATACTTACTTTACTATTTTATTTACTAAATCATTCGCTCCCTGGAATCTATAACATACGTTTCCCTTAAAATTACTCAGGATATTAATTAAAAATTGGTCCTCCTCTGACACGAACGTTAAATTGAAAAATATAACATTCGATTTCGGTTGTTACATTTTCCAATTCATCCGTTAAAAGAACGGATATACCAGTTAGTATCTAGTATTTTTTTTTTTTATTGAATTTAGCATTTGTTATGTATGAAAAGAGAGTTTGGGTTTTTTTTCTTCTTTTTTTCCCCATAATTATTGTATTATAATTATGTAGAAAATTTTACGCATCCAATAAATCAAAAAAAATTATTCTATTATACTATCACTCTTTGGAGCAACATGAGATCAGACCCCAAAAATAACGGTCCACCCCTGTAAGTGACGAGCATTTGATCTCAACCAGAAAAAATTGTTCCACTTTCCATTAACTCAGAATGGGAATGAAATTCCTTGTTAGTTACAGAAAATAAGAAACAAATTTCGGCATAGGAAAAAAAAGAGGAGCACAAATGGCTCTTACAGAATATTGAACACATATGGATCTCTAAGAAGAGTTGAAAAACTTTTAAAACACACAATTGAAAAGGTCTTTACAAATGAATGACATACTAAATTAAAAATCAAACATTGAGCTTGAAGTGTACTTTATAACAATATTTAATAAAGTTTGTTATAAATAAAAATAAAATTATTTATTTTATAACAAAATATATTAAACTTATATATATAAATCGAGATATTGTGATTTTAAGATGCAAATTTCAGAGCTCATTTTATCATCATTTATGCCACAGATTTTTACTCTAAGAATTTTGATTCTGATAAAATTTTGTTCCATTAATAAATATTTCTATAACATTTGATTAATAGGAATCCGTTTTCAAAATTTTATATTATAATTCCAAGACTAGGCTTTACTGTGTGGCAACAAAACTTTGTATTTTTATTACTCTAATGTTAATAAAAAAAATAAGCCCAGCTATCAAAATTCTGTTTCACACAAGAAGCTTTTTTTCTCTCTCCCTTCGCTCAAACACACGAGAGCGCGTGTTTCACTAGCAGATAATTTAAATTTCTAAGTTTCACATCACCTTCTTTGATTCGTTTCTATCGTTTTCTTCGAATAAACCAGCATTTTGACCTTCAGTTGGAGCTTCCTTTTTGTTATCCTCTGCCTGACGCTGACGTTCATATTCTTTTTGAGCACTTAGCAACAAATTTACGAATGACAAACGATTCTGGAAAGAAAGAAAAAAAAAACGAATTCAAATCTTCCCATTTTGATTAAACTGTATTGTCTTTCTTTAATTAGTGTACCAGGAAAATTCAAGGTGAAAATGTGCTTAAATTTCACAATGTAGTCGCTTCCTCTGCATTCATACATATCTCGCATACTTTAAGTTATTGAGAAAACTGTTGAGTTTTCATCGTGAATCGTGAATTATTATTGTCAAAAACAAATAATTAGTCATTAGTTTTAAACTGTGAATCATTAATCTTAAAATAAAACCGCACAATTTTAATTTTATTAAACTATGTCACATGAAACTGAAATGAGAACTAGATATAAATGCCTTCAAAATAATATTATAAGAAAGCTTACTTTAACAAAAAGTAACAGAAATATATATTTACAGCATAAAATGATAGCAAGGAAGATTTTAACACAGTTAAATAGAAACTTTCTGATCATAACAATTTTTATTTAACCACAGAGAAGTATATACAGATGATTAACTCATAATTCAATTTAGTTTAATCCCCACAGGCAATAGCTTACTGGTCAATGGTTGCATTTGAGTTTCTTTCTGGAATAATGAACCAGACAATAATTTCTACAGGTATACCAATGATATAGCATTAAGGAATATATTTGCACGTTACTCAAAGTGAACACAGTTGCTATGGGTTCCACTCTGCTTTTCAAATGTTTCACTCCAACTCATAATGTCGGAGAATTTGTAAGGAATTTTTTTGTGCTAAAAATGGTAAAGTGATAGTGTCACTCTATTCGTGGAGAAAACTTGTTTATATATTTACATATATAACACATCAATCAATAACTCCCGAGACTAACCCAGA
>BMAW01037828.1:166225-196187 GCA_019974015.1 Nephila pilipes
TTTTTTTTTTTTTTTTTTTTTTTTTTTTTTTTTTTTTTAATTTTATTCTCGTCACTTTTCCGCCTCTGTACTCGGACTTGGAAAGCGGTCCAGTTTTACAATTATCGCCTCTTTTTAAAATTCTTTGTCTAAAGCATTTAGTTTTTTTTTTTAATCCCTGCCTGATCGCTCAGATTTTTGCCACCATCTTTTTAGCTGTTGTTTCGTTGCAGCTTTTCTTCCAAGGTTAGTGACAGACTTCACTCCCTAATTTCCAACTTTTTTGACTAGGGTCACTTCTTGTCTATTTTTGGATGCTTTTTAAGGTTTTGCCTCCCTCCTCTTTTTTTTAAGTCCCCTTTTCGTAAAAGTTATACCCTTGATCTTCCTTTTTTTTTAATTTTAGATGCGCAAGCACCATTTGACTTCTTTCTTTCTCGTGTTTCCAATTTCCCTTGCTCGGAATATAAATTGACTGTTACAAATTAGAACTCCATGGCATGTTTACCTTACAATACATAAAATAGAAAGAAAATTGTATTAATGACTTCTCTTGGCGGGAAATGCTGGCGTCATCTGAAAAAGTCTGGCGTCATCTTTAAATAATTTATCGTCGTATTAACTGGTTCTTTTTCATGAGATTAATCCAAATCTCATGAAAAAGAACCAGTTAAAAGGACGACTTCGTTAAGAAAAATTAAGTAGACTCGCGTGTTAAAGGTTTTCAATTGTATTTGCATCAGTTATCATTGAAATAATGCATTTTACCTTTCCCAGTTGATCTTTCATCTGCCTGAACAAACTTTCAGCGATTTCACATTCAGTGATATATTTATTTATTTTCTGATATTCATTTTCTAGTTCTCTTGTATACTGAAATGTAAAAGAAAAAATATTAATTTTTAAGTTACAAGTTTTGTGTTATCCAATTTAATTGTGCGAAATCATAGTAAATTTGTAAAAGATTTTAAAATATGTAAGATTTAGATAATCATAGCAAAAGTATATTCTTTACTTGTATACTGTGATATTCGGTTGGTTCATTTTCAAAATCAGCGTCGCAGTTCGTTATCATTTCTTTATACTGCTCTTCGTTGTGTTGTAAAGCTCTGCTCTTTAATTCTAATTCATGATTCAAACTTTTACTTTTGCGCTGAAGATCAAGTGCCTCAGCTTCTAACAGTTGAATGGCTTCCTAAAAAGTATTCCAGACATTATTATTTTTTTATTTTCGCTACTGAAGAGAATCAGCAGAACCAGTTTGTTTCCAAGAAATTTATAACAAAACGATTCATCGTACCATTGTGAAAAGCTTTTTAAATAATTTATCTTCTAATCGTCGTATTAAAAAGATTTCCTTTTATCTTTGAAGTTTTCTTCTTATAGATTGAAATTTATTTTGACTTCTAAGAAAACTTAGTGAACCAAAATAAAATAGATTTTTTTTTTTTCAAATATTTCAATAACTTCACAATTTTTATGCTTTTGAAACCATGGTTTCATAACATTAATTTTTTTAAAAAAATTATCTAAATAGTTCATATATATATATATATACTATTCGCCGCATAGGTATGAAATGCACAACGTAAATGTTTTAAATGCTCTCAGGTTGAGTTAAACAAATAGAATTTCATACTTTCACAAAAAACAAAATTTGAAAATTCATTATACAAAAATTAGCTTAAACTTGCGCTTAAAAATTCTGTCATGTAAATATTAGACCAAGAAAAAGAGGAAGAATTGTTTATACTTATAAATATATCTATACCTTCGCTGATTTCCCCTTGAAATTTCCTAATTCTCGACAGAGCTTCCGAAATTCTTTAGCTACGACATTTTCATCATTCTGAAATAAAACATTTTTATAAATTATTTGAGATATGATATTTTCCCATTTAATTTTTTTTTCTTCTTTCAATTTGTAAAAATTAATTTAAACTTTTTGTTTTATTAACGAAATCTATGTTCCTAAATGCTGTTCATTTTACTGTTTTAACTAAAGAACTTTTATGTAATTTTGTTCCGCAACCATAGCGATTCATCTCAAATGTGTTTCGGTAGACAGGCTTTTATTAAAATATAGATCTCAGCTGAATGTAGAAAAAGAACTAGTATTATTCATCACTATGAAATATCAAATTTCTCTCTCTAACATTATCAAATGTAGTATAATAATATCATTTCTTACATTAATAAAAATTAGGTTATAATGTGTCATTCCGATTTGTAACATTAGACTAGCATAATTTGTTTCTTTAAATTATTCACAAAAAAGGTTAAACTCAATATTTTATATTTTTCTTTAAAAAAAAATTGACAAATATATGTAGGATGTATACATTTTGAAACGCCTTCCAATACTAGAGGGCACCACGAACTTCATCTCTACTTTGTGATCTCATTCCAAGGGGTTCACTCGAGTGTCCGCAGACGCAAGGTTGAGGCCAGCATGGATAGATGTCCGATATGATAGATCCTTAATATGTATAACTAATAGTTCTGTTCTGTTGTTATAACTAATAGTTCTGTTTTTACTTTGTAAATACTGCACAAAAACATATTGTTTCATTAAATGTCATCCTCTAAGAATCCGAATTGTCATTGAATCCAGAAAACCCCTAAACAACATAAAAAAAGAGCCATGTACCCCCTTTCTGTAGCTAGGATTCTATATATATATATGTGTATATATATATATATACACACACAAAGGGTGATCAGTTTAAAAGAATATCCGTTGGTGTTTCTTATCAGCCTTAAATCTGACAAATGTGGCAACTATTCTCACATTGAAGTAAAATTATTTGAACCTTGCTTAAGTATGGGAAATAATTTCCTACACTGTTGGATTGTTACAACTTTATTAGCGAGGTAAAACAGAAATAGAGACTCGTACAATGTTATTTAATCCTATAATAATTTTATTTTTAAAAAAACATAATTTAATTAAAAAATTTTACATTATTATTCCTTACAGAAAATGTTCTTCACCATTTTAAATGCAAACATTGACACACTTCACAACATTGTTGGTATTATTGACGAGATTTCTTCAGTTATGATTTCTTTTAACTCATCGATATTTGAGGACTTCTTTGGAAAACCCTATCTTTGAGAAAACCCTACAAAAAAAATCTAACGGGGTGAGGTCTGGTGACCTTATTGCCAGAGGCCAATTGAAATTAAACGGTTATCAAAGAATTTCTCAAGGACTTTTATTGTTTAGTTTGAAGTGTGTGGAGTGGCCCGTCTTGCTGAAACCAACAGTAACTGTCCTGCATCTCAAGTGAAGCAATAAATGTTGGAATTATGTGCAAGTACACTTCGGAATCTATTAAAATACAAAGAATTAGTTCATGCAGAGGATTTTTGTTGTTGTCATTCATAATCTTACGAAATGAGGTTTCAAAAACAAAATAAAAAATAGTAAAAAATTTGAAAGAAACCAACGATTTTCTCAAATCCTCATTTGCGCAGAATCGGATTAAAAATTACTAATGATGTTTATGCGAATTTATGTTTAAAAAACAAATTTTCGCATTTAAAAAGTGAAAAAAATTATACCCGCACATTAAACATAGGCATATTAAGTAAGTAATGATGTTGAAAGTTTAGCTATATACACTCTATAACAAAAAAGAAAGAAAGAAAAAAAAAAGAAAAAAACGACGCACTAAGAAGGAGTTGCCCGATTGTAATGAAATTTCGTATGCAAAGATCGAGCATGCAAATAATTAAACTTTAGTGTCGAATGAATGAATTGTAGGAGCTACAGCCCATCGGAACTACGCGCTCAGCAGGTGTATATAAAAAACGATTCTCAATCTGATGGTTAAATTTTCTATTGCATTGCGTTTAAGGATACCTTTCAACAACTGAAAAAATGTCTCGCAGAAGGTTTCGAGCTCACTACGAACAACTATCGGTGTTTGAAAGAGGTCGTATCATTATATTGAAAAAGGCAGGTTGAACAAATCGGAGAATTGCTCTTCCTATGTGTCGAAGCGATGCGATGACTAGAAGTTGTTATCAAGAATTGATGGTAATGGTAGATTTCAACTTCATGATTATAACGGTCGAACTAGGGCCACAGCAGATCGGGAGGACAGAATGATTGTCAAATGAGCTGTCACAGCACCTTTTTCATCGATATCAACCAACAGACGTGCGACCCGTATACGAGTGCCCACCATGACCCTTCACAGACGGCTGATAAAGCGAAATCTACGCTCGTATTGACCGCTACGCCACCTGCCACTCACGCCTGCACGCTATCGAACCAGATTAAAGTGGTACTTGGCTCGATCAGGTTGGAATGATGCTGACTGGGGACGTATGGTGTTTAGCGACGAATCCTGCTTCCAACTGTGTCCATCCTGACGATCATTGGGAAAGTGTCTGGAGACGCCCAGGGCAGCGTGCTGATCTTGTTCTCAGTATTGCACGCCACACAAGCCCTCAAGCAAGAAATATGGTGCCATTTCCTTTGATAGCCGGACCCCATTGGTCGTCAATAGACGCTCACTTACAGTACAGTGGTACGTCGAAGACATTCTGAAACCTGTTTTTCTACCATTCCTTTTGCAGTATCCTGGCCTTATTTTGCAGCAAGATAATGCCAGACCATATACGGTACGTGTTGCTATGAACTGTCTTACAGTTTGTCAAACACTTTCTGGACCAGCTAGATCTCTCTCCAATCGAGCATATCTAGGATATGATGGGAAAGCGACTGTCTGTACTAGGGAATGTTGATGACCAATAATTGGAGCAAATTCGGCAAGAAATGCTGCAGGAGACCATCAAGGAACTGTATCACTCAATGCCACGTCGTATGGCAGCTTTCATCCAGGTTAGAGGTGGATCAACACCGTATTGAGCTCGTTATTTTGTATCTATGTAACTCTGAATTAAATCATTCAATTTTTCTGAAATTTTAGTCATTTTCTATTCTGTACATAATTTTCCTATGCACCAATCTTTGTCTCCTCGAACAATTTCTTCTTGGTGCGTCAGCTTTTTTTTTTTTTTTTGTTATGAAGTGTATATCATAGATGTGGATAATATAAAAAAGAAACGGGTACTCTTTTAGATTGATCACCCTATATATATATATGTGTGTGTGTGTGTGTGTGTGTGTGTGTGTGTGACAACTTGAACAAAATATGATTAAAAATTAGAATAAATTAATGACAGAAATAATTTAAGAATAATTCTGATTACCTGTAATATAATTTCCAAAACATATTCTGTGTTATTTGTCAGCAATGTTTTATAATATATAAATATTTTTCCTAAAAATAATTCAAAATTTACCTTTTGATATCTTTCTATGCGAACTTCCAGTTCTTTAATTTCCATTTTCAAGCGCTTAATTTCCAGTTCATTTTCCTTTATTTTTGAATTACTTTCCTCTGCGTCAACCTTTTTCTCAGTTTCTGTCGAAAAAATGTTTAAAAATAGGAAATGTTATTTTCTGCGTTAAGTACTCAACACCTTAAATATATTTTAGTGTACAGTTTTTATGTTTTGCCATAATTGCTACTTAATGGTTATTGACCAAGGCTTATAAACAGGCACTATTTCTGAATATTAGAAACTACCATAATTGTTTCTGAAAGATAAATAATTATTCTTATCTTTTACTTGAAAATCATGGAACACTTAATATTTCCAAAAAAACAAAGCAGATTACAATTTCGAAAACTCAAAATTATTTTGTTATGTACAACATGTAGCATATTTTAATACTAACTTAAAAATCACGGGGTTATAACAAAATGGCGGGTAGACGGGGGCCTTAAGGCTCCCGTCTACCCGCCATTTTGATTTCGTCAACTTAATGTTAATCCTATGGAGTTCTGACTTTAATTCTCAGATCTTTACTATTTGATCTATTTGTATGCCATAAAGTGCATTTGAAAGAGCAAAAAGTAATGAATGCTTCTGTGGAATTACTTTTTTCCTAAGATTTTGAAAAATATTTTTATTCTTATTTTAATTATTCGTTTTTGAGCTTTCCGGTCTTTAAAGAATATTTTCTAATAATTTTAAAAATCGGAGGAAAAAAGTAATTCCACAGAAGCATTGATTATTTTTTGCTCTTTCTGATGCACTTTATTTTATTCAAATAGATCAAATAATAAAGATGTGAGAATTCAAGTCGAAATTCCATAGGATTAACATTAAGCTGATGAAATCAAAATGGCGGGTAGATGGGAGCCTTAATGTCTGCAATCTGTTAATGTTAACAATAATTTATCTCATGTCTGTCTTCAAATACGAGAGCTTTTGAACCACTCTCATGATAATTCTTTACTGTTGTTTCAATAAGATAGATTTATTTTAAAAAATTAATATTCAACAAAATGAAAATATCTGAATTAACAGAATGTTTGAACATAATTCAATCACAGAAAGATTAATATTAACCTGTTAGTCTCATTTTTCTTTCAATATGCTGAATGTTATTTTGTAGATCGAACAGCTTTTCTTCTATATCTTCGTTTTTGTCAGCTTCTGTTTCTTCCATTTGCAACATTATTTATCCTAGAGCAACAAAAAAAAATTCAAAATATTTTTCACAAAAGTTTTAGTGTTATAATATTGTGTAAATTGCAGATCTCTCAGAACAAAACCTGACTTCCTTTTTATAATTAGATTATCCAAATTGTACCAAAGGAAAAAGCCCGAGATCACTTAAGTTATTTAATAAGAATTAATCACCTAAGTTGAGAAACAGAAAATACAAATTAACCTCATTTTTTCGTTAGAAATAATTTAAAACATTTAAACAGAAGCAATGAAAAAGATATTTTAGTAGAAGCGTCTATCTTTATCATTTTATTCATTTATTTTTACTCAAGAATCCGTTTCTTTTTGACTGGTTTTCAGTTTGTGAAATATTTTCCTTCTAAGTTTTATTGTGGGTGGGTGCGTGCGTGTGTATATAGGTTTTCATCAATGTATTATCTGTTCGATTTTTAAGAAAAAGAGTATTCTAACATTCTGGACAATCTTCGTACTTTGAGAGTTTTCGTGGGGAAAAATATATACTTCTCTCTACTTTGAAGATATTTTTTCTCTTCCATTAATAAGGCAATTCAAAATGTCATGCATCAAATCCTTTATTTCATACAAAAATATAAATATATTTTGGCTTTAATGCAATGTACATCTAGGGCCAAATTTAGAGAATTTTGTAGTTTTATGGTAGGTCAGTATATATATATCACTTAGCATATCTCTAGTACCTTTTTGGCAACCTTGAACAAAAAACTTTCAATATCACCCCATTTTCAATAGCGCTAATTCAAGAGTGTGTTACAATGTTTATTAAATACTTTTCCTTGCATACAATATATACATATATATATATATATATATATATATATATATATATATATATATTGCAATAAGGCTTTTGGTTCAAATGAAGTATCGGGTGTCCATTGGCGATTAGCAACCTTTGGGTGCGATAACTACTTAAATTTGGCGATTCAGGTTACAATAACCCTTCATTGTTCTACTTCATTACGTATCACTACTTTGGCGATCTCTTTCTGGATTTGTCTTTTTACAACGTTTTTCTGAATTTCACTTGGTGTGTGAGTGTGTGTGTGTGTCATCAAATTTTCGATCGTTAATTTAACCAACTTCCCATCAAGCTAGAGCTTTGAAATTTCGGGAATCGTTCGTACTCACCTAACAATGCAATATTTAGACGTTTGCGACAAGTTTTAACTAATATTTCAATAATTTTAATAAGTCAAAATATTCTTTCCTCTAGGCGCTTTTAGGATTGAGGAAAAAAAATTTTCCCCCTCTGGGAACACCGGGCACTCCCCACACCACATGACGCCTCGTAAAACTATTGTACTCACAAAGGGGAGATACTATCTCCCTTTACTATCTCCGAGATAGTAAGGGTTGCTGACTTTTAGTCAATAATCATGAGCAAGAAAGAAAGTTTCCAATATTTGGCACCATGTCTTATCACAATAATTTTTTCTGAATTCTGGTTCCCATTTTTTTTTTAATAGAATGGCTTACAAACTTTCAAATGCATGTTTTGATTTTATGAGTATTATGAATTTTTTAATACGCTCAAAAATGTCTCTTTTTTAAGTAAATTTTAAAGTTAAAAATAGCCAACAGTTTTAACTAATATTTCAATAATTTTCTTTAATAAACTTTGCCACCATATAAAAACGTTGTTTTTAAAAACGTTGGTTTTTATATCGAATTATTATTTCCCCCTAAAGTCACCAAGGAGCACCCAATAATTCACTTAAACCGAGGATTTTTATTACAAGTTGCGTGCATGCCCATTTCTATATTAAGCCTGCAGTACATGTCAAGTTGGCGAGAAAAATCCAAATTTGGCATCCAGGCGTACACTGCATCTTCACCGTATTTATGTGTAAAATAAAGTTCAGTCTGGTTGGACGGAAATATTCTATTTTAGTTCATGTCTTGGCGACGAAAAACGAAATGGTGCCAAAAAACTTGATAGAGGCGCCTAATTGATAGCACTTGTATTACAATCATGTGAAAGCCTGTTTTAATGCTACTCTATATTTTGTGTGATTCGGCGTCATTTTGTTTTCCGTCACCTAGATGTGTGGACTAAAATAGGATTTTGCGATACACCCTTTCAATCACTGGAAAACTCCTTAAACCCAGACTGTGATGTAAAGAATATGTTGGAGCCTTATCGCCAACTATCTAGTCTTCTGACAGCACCCTCTTGCTGTGAGAAGGAACGAATGTCATCATATTAAAACAACTGTAACAGGAAACTGTATTAAAACGCCTTATCATGAAAACTCGCATTTCATTTACCTGCATATTAGTATAAAGCTCATTTAGATTATATAAATGAGATAAAAAGCAAATTTATATTTTTATATACATTTTCCGAGAAGTTTTAAGATTAGATCCTATTTTAGCCTGCACCTTGGGAACAGAAAACTAAACAGCGTCATGAATTGCTAACATGATAATGTAATTCTGCTAGACATTATTTTAAAGCAATCCTACTTTTAGAGTGATTTGGCTCATTTTTTACTGTCAACTAAAGCAAGAATTTAATATTTTTAAAAATACTCAGTTGTATAAAGACTTCTAGATAAACAACTGTGATTTAAAACCTGTGTTGAATAGTTATATTAACAAAGTATACTGAAGGGCGCCTTTTTTTTAGGAGTGAAAGGAAAATTCATATTGAGTTTAAAGGGAGAAATGTGAGTATTTTTAAAAGGAATATATATGTGTGACTACTATCTTGCACTATACGCTTTTTAAAACAATTTAATCGTCTTTTCTCTTTTTATGTCGCATTAATTATTATCACAAAATATTAAAAAACAAGTATAAAACATAACATCAATAAAATATATCTCTCTTTTCCCATATATATATATATATATATATATATATATAGTAGTTACTAAACTTTAGATACTTCTTATAGGTTTAATAAATTTATATTGAGATAAAATATACCTTTTAATGTTGCGTAACTTCAGACTTCTCAGATCAGTAGTATCTAATTGTAGTATTTAATTATGATTCAAAGCAATACAATTAAGAAATGCTGTACTTATAATTTAAATGAATTAGATTATATAATTCTCGTGCCATCTAATTGTAACTTAAACGGTTTAATCATCATATATTTACTGCTATTACTTGATTAATTAATGCAATTTTTATTTAATTAGTTTTCAAAAAGCAAACCAAAAAGGCATCTAAAGGGGGATTTTAAAATTCCAAACCGTTTGAACGGAGGTGGAGTTATGTTTGGAAGACAAAACTTAAGGCGTTTTCTCTGAAAGAAAAATCTGCAGTAATCAATTGAAGCATAAAGAAAAAAAATATGAAAATTGCATAAAAAACATTAGTTACGGAAGGAAAAGAAGGTTTAAAATTTAAAACCGTTACGATAGGAAACAAAATTGCATGAAAAATAATTATAACAACGTAAAAAAAAAAAAAAAGAAGTTTGCGAACTGGAAACTATTACAACAGAAAACTAAATTGTATAAAGAACATTTAAGACAAGATGAAAATAAAGGATTTAACTCAAAATCATTAAAACAAGATCCAAGACGGCATTCTTCCGAAAGGCAAAATATGGAAAATGAAGGTGTTTTCCTCGAAAAAAATTACTTAGGAAAATGAGGTGTAAAAAACATGTAAATTGCATGAAAAACACTTAAAACAATGAGGGGAAAGCGAGAAATATATCTTACCTTGTTTTGAAGGGACGTCTATATCCCCAATAGGGTAAATGACGACAATCGCGCTAAGGAAATCAGTAAAACTAACATCGTTTAGAGCATGCTTGCTTTTTAGCCTCCTCATATATTCAGCTAAATAATTGCTGAGATTATTGTCCGTCTGGGGAAGTGTGGGTTTTAAAGGAATGCTTGGCTGCCGTCCAAGTCCATTCAATGCTATTGGTGTGCGCACCCGTCTCGGGGTTTTTAGAAATTAGACAGTGTTTGACCCTTAAATGATCGTACCCCTCATCTTAGGCAGTCATAGGACTTTCAACAGTCTTAAACTAAAAAGGAACAATACAAAATCTGTTTTTGGATAACTTACAGAAGCTCTTGTTTTGTCCGTCGTACAACAACTCTGAAAAATCCTACATAACAATCCCTCTTTCGATCCCGTCAAACACCCATGTACTTTTAATAGGCTTACCCCTTCCAAACACCCTTTTCCCAAACTTACCCAGATTAATCCTAGCAACCACTCCTCCTCGATTTTTAACTCAGACAAACTTGCAAAATTAGAAATCAAAATAATATGTATAAACCAGGAATTTCCAATCCACAGCCCAGAGTATGCATCAATATGAGTGACGAACAGAGAGTGATTAGTGAAAGAAATATGAACACCTACTGTAAGTAAATATGATGCTATATAATTCATTCAAATATCCTTATGCTAAATTGCCTCTTTTGAGTCAGTCCCTACCATTCGGTTTCGTAGGGTCTGAACATCAAACAAATTATTTTGCCAGGTAGGATCCGCAATATTGCTCGAGTGATAAGCGAGATTACATTGTCGATTTATCCGCACCGACGCATGTTGATGGAAAAAAGATAACAAAGGGTGTCTATTTAGAGGTCAGAAATATTATTTCTTCTACAACAGATATTCTTAGGTTGATTTCAGACAAGGTGGCTTAGTTGATTCAACTCAGTTTTATTTCAATTAGTTGACAGGACTGAAGACCTTAGCATCGACATCAAATATTGTCCTTTGTGTTGATTCGCCTTGTGTAGATGAGAACATAAGTGACCTTCATGTTTGGTTTTAGTCTCCTGGATGTGTGATTTGACTGAATGTGAAGAGAGGCAGGCTATTCCTTTTTTAAAACTAACACTTGATACATTCCCTATCATTCCCTTTCCTATCTCCTAGCTTTTTGCCTGAAACTGGTCTTATTCTTCAGGGGAACTCAAATAAAGAGCTAGAGACCCAACGAGTCATTTTACTCATGCAGGTTTATAGTTGAAATCAGATAGACCATTATTCTATATATTATATAATTCAGTCAGTCTATATATTATATAATTCAAAAAGCATAAATTATTAAGTTTAAATTACTTAAATATGTTAACCATATTGAGCCCTGATATAAATAAATTCAAGTGATTTCCTAATTAAATTATCGTTTTCTTTTAGAACTGTCTATGATTCCAAATTCGGAGACGACTTTTATATCATCATCATAAAAGTTATTTATTTATCTTAAGATTATTTATTTTTCCCTCTAAATTTCGTAATAACTGTGATCTAAAAAATTGTTGCATATTCATATTAGTAAAAGCGAACCATTACAATCACATTTTATCATCAAAAAAATTCAACATCTTTATACTTGTATCTAAAACAAATTAAAAATCCTATTAATCATTCCTGTAGTCTCTATTAACTATTCCTATTGATTAAGCAATTTAAGGAACCTTAACTCAAGTCATTTGATCCCTTTCAAATTTATTTATATCTTGTTTTATCATCCTTTGTCAAATTTAATATAAAGCCCTTTACTTTTTTTCTTTCAGTCATGGGTTCGATCCTTGGTAGCCAAATATCCACCGTGTAGCCAGGGCTGATGCACGTTAAGTCTGTCAGGGCCCAAAGTTCTCCCGTGGCGTGGTGTGGATGTTAGGAGAGGGGGATACCAGCTCAGGTGTCGTCCTCGTCACTTGACCGTGGTTCAAAATTACGAGGTCCGTCGCCAATAGCCCTCGTGTTGCTTCTAGAGCGACGTTAATAAAAACTAAACTAAACTAATTACTCTTTTCC
Source organism: Nephila pilipes (assembly GCA_019974015.1). Lineage (NCBI taxonomy): Eukaryota > Metazoa > Arthropoda > Arachnida > Araneae > Nephilidae > Nephila > Nephila pilipes. The sequence goes on from BMAW01037828.1 coordinate 178,535, forward strand.
TTTTCGGAATTTAAATTAGGATTTTACTTAGAATGTAATACACACTCATTCTAAAGTATTTTTTTTTTTTCGTTTATCTTACTTTTCTATCTCTTCATTTATAACATTTATATTTTATTCCATTCAGAAACTCTTCTATTGTAATTTTATTTGACCAAAATATACTTTGAAGTATTTATTGTGTAGTTTGCTCTTTTGTTGTTAAAAACAAGTTGCTTTACTCTTTTTGTTGTTTTCAATGTTCTTAGTTCATACATAAGAAGGTACCATATCAATTTTCTTATTCGAAACTTTTCAATCTCTCAAGTTGACATATTCCAAAGTTTTCTATAGCGCTAAAATAACTTGATAGCATTTGCAATTTTGTGTATAATAAACTAAAAATTTTAATATGCCGCCCTCAGTTATGATTTAGTAATGAGAAAATACATTTCAGTTATAGAAGTATTATAAAGAAACTTAATTGCGAATTACTTTCTTTGTTCGATTTTAAGAACAAATTAACAAAAATAATTTTTTTTCTATATTTTTCTTTTAGCATTTGTTAAACATTTCTACACAAAATTAATATGTGTGTTCTCTCTCTCTCTCTTTGTGTGTGTGTGTGTAGTAAAAGTAAAAATAATGTTTGTCATTTTTATTTCATGTAAAAAAATGCAAATGCATTTACAAAAAATCATGCACAAAAATTACTTAAATGGCCATTAGAATTCAATAAAAGATATAAAATATAAACATTTTATTTCGAAACCGTTAAAAGTCAACCATTCCTATCGAACTGAAAATTTCTCATTTCAAACTGACCTAGGCAACTGTTTGTTAAAATTAATGCTCTGCTTCAAAAAGCTTCTGTAAACATATTCAATCCCATGTACTTTAATTATAACTAAATATATACATTTGATGGTGAAATAAATATCTGTCAAGATCAAACTCCGCTTTCAATATCTTTGAAGTGATATTCTCTACATTTATAAGCCAGTTCTTCAATGTTTTTATCTCAAATTTAGCTATATTGGTTAATACACACAAAAAAATCTAATTTGAGACTTAAATTCTGGTATAAAACGTCACAGCATCATCATTCTTCCTCTTCCTTGTTGTTTCTTTTTCATTTCTGCATAAATTTGAGCTTCTTTCTTCAACATTGTTCTTTTCTTTTCAAAATCTTCATCATCGCTAGATTCTTCCTCTTCTAAATAACATAAAGATATATAATTAAAAATCTGACATTTAATCAACGAAATAAAATAATTGTGCTTTTTTCCAATGTAAGTAATTAATGAGAACATTTTCATTGTTTGAAATGCAAATTTGAATTTTATATTTGTACAGATAAATACTTGTATAATAAAGTTGGTTCACTCAAAAATAAAATATTGCACGTTATGATTCATCAAAAAAAAAGAACATGCTGAAACTTTATATATTTTAATTTCTTTTCCATTCTAACGTTTTATTATTTTTACTTCTGTATTTAATTGCTTTAATAATGAGAATAATATATGATGAATAAAATGATCGAAATAAACAAAAGACTTTATAAAGGGAATAAAAATAACTTGATCTCAATCAAATATTATAATAATAATAAAGAAAATTATTTAAAATAAATTCGTGATGAATAATCACCATATAAAAGGTTATTTCGAACTAAATTCGGAAAAATTAAAACGAATAATTCTTAGGAAAAAAAAAACATCTGAAAATTTTGCACACTCATATAAATTTGAAATAATTATAAAAGTTAGAAATTTTTCACAAATTTTCAGTCAAAAATTTTATTTTATCTCAGTAATAGAAATGTCCTTTAATAACACTTCAAAATAACTTACTTTAATAGAAATATAGATACATTATACACGTTTCCTTTATACGATTTGACAAACTTTGAAATAAGAAAAATATTTCAATGTCTACAAACTAAGTAAAAAGTTTATTTAGTTACACCTTGTTTAATAGGATAATTGACTAATATCTCCGCAATTAACTCGCCTGCAAAAACGTATACTAAAGATACAATGTGATTATAGATTAATTATTTATGAACTTAAAAACCCACACACACTAATATTTCATTTGAAAATATTAGTAAGTCAAAAAAATATAATAATTTCGTTATTTTTTTTAAATTACTTTTCATCAAATTATATTTTATAAATATCACCTTATATACACGCGCTATCAAGAAGATAAGATTGTTTCAAATACGTATACAACGTAACTTTCAGGATATTAATTTACAAAATTCTTGTTCATAAAGGATAATTGTTCGTTTCATTGCTTGAAAATATATTTCATGATAACTGAACATAATTATAAGTTTTCGATATATTTAAATCGTTGGAAAATATTAATACTACGAGTTTTTTAAATGATTAAAATGAAGAATTATTTGTCAATTTTTTTTTCGAATGCACACAAAGAGTGAACATTTTTATAAAATGACATATAATATTTTAAATTTATTGGAAGTTACATTTCATTATAGCAATTGTTTGTTGAAAAGAAAACGTTTTTATTTTAGTATTTAAATTTGATATAACAAACTATATTTCTTAAAAAAAAAAAAAAAAATTTTATAGACAAGTTCAAAATATGCCTTTTATATTAGTACTTTTCCTATTTGATTCACTTGAAATACATATTCAGATGGAAGAATGCATAATAAACACTGGGCATTGATTGCATATTTTTATGTGGGGAATACATTTCCTTCATAATCTGAAAGAATTAAAGATATATTCTAAAGAATTAAAAAGATAGTTTTCTTATTGATAAAAATACCTGTAGCTTTCAGTTTACGTGCTCCAGCCGAAGGTACCAGTTTCGTGGGCTCCATTTTCTGTAAGAACTAAAAATTGAACAAAGAAATTCTCATTTATGTATCGATCTCAGAACATAAAAAACATATTACAATAATTATTGAAAAGTCCGAATTAAATTCACACTGATACTTTTTGGAAATCCCTAAAATTATTAAACACTTATAAAAATATATTGAAATACATAATTTTGCTTTAATTAATTAACTCGGAGATTAATTATTAAAGTTATTAAGATGATAATTTTTACTATGCGATATAATGCTTGTCGGGAATCTTTATGATTTTTAATTCCATGTCGGAGTAAATTGTAATTGTTAGTATTTTTCATTAATACTAATCTATAATAACAAATACAATAGAAAATATGTTTATTGTTTTTGTGTTAGACTCTATTTGAATTAGATAAACACTATTGGAAAATAGATTTCAAAGGTGTCATTTTAATTAATAAGTTTGAAAACTCTGTTTTGAAAAGGCGGTATAAAACATTTTACACAAAAATACATGCAGTAAATATATTATATAGGTATTGTAGTATATAAAGCATTATATATTAGTACATATAAATATATAATGTATTATGCGTATCTTCAAGCAACTTTTTCAAAAATTCTGGGTGTATATGCGAGTGAAATCAGTCTAACTAGGAGGATAACGGCAAATGATACGTTATTCATGAATATTCTGGACAAGATGACGCGTAGGTAGCAGAACACACAAACAGGAACATAACGCTTGTATAGATTAGTGCCACAGATACAGGAACTAAGACACAATTGTAATGACAGTCACAGTTGAAAAAGAATCGTTCAGTTCAGGAACTTATTAGTTCGCACTACAGACAAATCACCACCATAATACACTGCACTTCTAAGGCAGACTCTGATAGTTCCGGTAGATTCAATAACAGCTCAAATTCACTCGTTCACTACCGTCAGTTCCTCGGCACATCCATTCGTCCAAAAGCGGACCACTTTTCAGACAATTTCCCCATCGATCTCCAAAGACAGACTGACATACTCAGGCTCTCGACGTATTTTTACCTGTTCCGGCCAGATGTGACCTCACATGAAAAATTCACGAAAAGTCCGTAACTTTCTTCCCAACCAATATTCCTCCTAGGTTCCAACCCTTTCGGAAACTTTCGGTTTCGTCACCAATGTTACCAAATTTCTAACCAAATTGCAAAAACGATCGCAGAATCCGTCTCTATGACTAAGGGATCATTGTTTGAATTTCCTTGGTTAACTGATGAAGTCTCTGTAAATGCATATTTTCCTTCATTAGAGAATCGTTGCAGAGAAACGTCAACCCATGTTCCTAACAATACATTAGATAATGATTGTACATCTATCATTATATGTTCTATAATAGATTATATAACGATATTAAATCAGATAATCTTAAGTTCTTTACGAAGATTTAATATTTTGCATTTGAATCAATTCATAAGCTTGCATAATTATACCTACCTCTTCTTCTTTTAATGCTTCTTTTAGAGCCTCAAGATCTTGATCTTCCAATTTTTCGAATATATTGCCTAAAAGAGTCTCTATTTTAGTCACAATCACAGTCGCCTCTTCATCGGGTGTTGTTCCCATTTCACTTTCATCATCCTAATTGAAAAATTATCGTTAAAATAATATTTGAAGTAAAAAAGTTCCTCAAACTGAAAGATCGATATATGTAACTATTAACTCAGGACGTTTAATCTTATACGCTATTATAAATTATTTATTCAGTAAGAAATGTATGAATAATTATAATATGGCAAAAAATAATTACTAAATACGCATTGAATAAAGGAATAAAAGAGGAAATATTTCAATAGATTTCATAACTTTAATTATCTGAAGAAAAACAATTTTTATCTGAGTTCCTTCTGGAGGATGGAATCACGCCCCAAACAGAAAACGTATGACATCTAATAATTAATACTTTCCATAATATTGAGTTAATTATAAAATACATCTAAAAAATCGAAAGAAAAGGTAAATAGTTGTTTAATGGTTTAACAGGCAAAACAATATCTATAATTTAGGAAAACTGAATTTCTAGACTAATTTAAAAATTGGCAATCGCCTGTTACTGATATTTCTGATATAATAAATCAGTCTACCTCTTTGAGATATTTTTCCATCAGTTGAAGTTGTTGCCATAATCCGGACTTAATATCAGCATACAGTTTCTTTATCCTTTCCAATTCGTATTCTGCAGCTGACTTTCTTTTCAGCTGTTCTTCATATTCCAACTTTACTTGCTCCAATTCTTTTTCAAGCACTCTGGAAAACAATGTTTGCGCTAAAAATTCAGTAGACTAGAACCACAATTTAAATCGAAGTCACTCTGAAAGTGTTTCGGTCAGAAAGAAAAATCAGGTATAATTGTTTATTACTGACTAATCCAATCTGCGGTCCAAAAACAACAACAACAAAAAATGTAAACTCGTGAACTTTGAGAATGGAATTAAAAACACCATAAATTATATGACAAATACAACTTTCCCTCGCTATCAATTTAAAAGAGATTAACTTTTGAATCAATGCATTCTTCAGAATTCATAAAATTATTAGCAAATAACTTTATATACTTTCTATCTGTACGCTTATTTATTCATAATTGCATTCAATGCAAGAAGTTTTTCTTGACGTGACACACACAGATGGTGTCACGATTACGACTTAACCATCTTACTTTACAGAAGTGAGATAGTTAAGTCAAAGTAAAATATTGAAAAAATTTTATGATCTGCAATACTTAATAGAAAATTGATATAGAATCAAAAAAGAAACTTCTACCAGAATTTAATAATGAAAACTGACTTACAGATTTTGTCTTTTTTTTTTTTTTTTTTTTTTTTGCGATTTTATCACTGATTTTATTGAGCTAAACTTTCATCTTCAAAAGGAAAATCGATCTCAGTTCTCGAATCGATCGAAGTTTCAAACTGTAAAACCCTTCGGAATAAAACCGATACTATGATAATCTCAAATTAAAGTAAATAATTTGAAACATTTTTACGTATTGGGTTAAACACAATCCGAAGAGCAATAAGAACAAGTAGTTTTAGTTTACGAATTATACAGGAATTCGAACAGAAATAAAAAATTTCGGAAAAATTATAAATGTTTAATACATATGAAATTCTATTTTTAGCCGATATAAACATATTACACAGTAATTTCCATGCGAAATGTATAAGGTTATAATTTGATATCCGAAAAGAAAGATTTTATCCATTTGACTATTGGATTCTGTAAAACATTTTTTGATAGAAAATTAAGTCACATTATTTAGAAGTACTTACATTAATGAGAAGTTATTTTTAAGGATGAAGCCCTTTAAAAATAAAACGAGAATTCAAAATATCTGGTGAACTGCTAGCGAACTCACAAAAAATTACATTACTCTTCCATCGATCTAAATATCTAAATATTAATATCTTAAACATACTATTTAACATCTTGTCAATTAGATGTTGCTCTCTTGTCTTTTACTTTTACGTAAAAAGGTTCATACATTAAAGAAATTTAAATCACTGAAAACAAATGTGAACAAATATTCCAAGGGCTTTTTCATTGTTGTTGTTTGTCAACTTTATTAGTGTTTTATACTTTACGTGTGACCCAAAATAACTTATATTCTTCCAATGTATTATAGAGAAGCCGATGGGCTAAATTGTTCTCGGCCTATTTCCTCTAGTAGATGGCTATTACTTGCTAAAATTTAATTCGATTGGCTATAATTTTACTCATGGTACATAGCACTCTCATTGCGAATCCATCACATACTCTCAAAAATTCTTGATATCTTTTTACAAATTTTGATAGTCTTCAATAAAAGCTTATATTCAAATTGATTTCTTGATTGATTATTAACATAGCTCTAAAAGCAACTAGAAAGCTACTGGTGACTTGGTAGCTTTGAAGCATGTTCATGTAATGAAGAAAAGGGTTGGGTTGGAAACCGACTTTACTGACTCTCACACTACTCCAACGGGAGGACTTTGGGCCCCAATACATTTAACGGACAGCAACCACACAATGGATATTTAGGGGAGCTAGATTAAAACATAGCTAACCATAAGCTAGTTAAAGTAGCCTTTCGGCTACCGCTGCTAACTTACTTGTACATTCAAGAAAGCCATTATTAGGAAGCACTATCTTTAGAGTAAATTAATCCAGCTGTAAATTCAACAAAAGAATTAATCGATATCATTTTATTCTACTTATCCTTTCATTTTGGTGATCTATATTATTACAACCCCAGAAACTTAAACAAATTACAATATGTAACATTTAAATTTGTAATTTTTTCAAACTCTTTGGAATGCTGATAAAGCACTAGGCTGAATTTATATGTTTATCAGATGGTTTCTATAAGAAAAACATTGAATTAAGTTTACATTTGAGGTGAAGCTAGTTCTGCTCCTCGTAGACCTTCATTTTTCATCTGCAAATCCTTCGCCTCAGCTTTCATATCATTTAATTTTTGCTCAGCCTTCTTAACGAGTTCCGATAATTCTTCTTTTGTTGCCTTTTGAGATAAAAATCTTGCCTCAGCATCCTGAAACAAAATGAGGAATTTTGTCACAGAAATATTTAACAACATATTGCTTTCTAATATCATTTCAATTTAAAAATACCGAAAAATTAAATTTTTTTTCATAATAAACGTGGAAAATATGAACAAAAATAAATATTTAATTAGCAATAAATGTCTGCTAACCCTCTACTTGTCTTGGACTAGTAGGGTTTGTCGACTGGATATTTGTCCAGATGAAAGTTAACAAATTGCAACTTGTAAAAAAAAATTTCAAAACCAAACTTTCATGTGACAAAAGAGTAAAGAAAAAAATTAAAAATTAAAAAATAACTTTTTCTTTTGCCAATAAGGAGTTTAACGAAAATATACTGAAAATGACAGTTAATCATCATAGCAAATTTTTTTTAAATAAAGTTCAACTGAAATTTCTTGACAAAAAACTGAAATGTTGTGCACACTCCAACCGTCTAACTTATGATTACGTACAACACTTCAATTTTTAGTCAATTTCAACTTCACTTGCTTAAATTTAAGATAATCTTTAAACTGTCCTTTTCAGAATATTTTCATTTAATTTCATACTGGCCGAAGAATTTTTTTTATTATTATTTTAGTTTTTTCATACTCTTTCACCACAGAGAAGAGTGAGTTTCAATTTATATACTTATATTATTTTCGCATTTTTGGTCCTTATTTTTGGTCTTTTTTTTCTATAACTATCTTTTTTTTTCTATTACTGCCTTGCTCTTTTTTTTCTTTTTTTTTTTTTTCTCTATTTTTTATTTACTTTTACTAAATAAATAATTTGACAATTTTAAAATTTTAGTATGATCTATAAGTCTCAACAAAATCCCGTCATACAAAAAAAAAAGAAATACATTAATGAAAAATGATTATTCATTGAAAAATGGACATCGAACTATTTTTGTTGAGAAGAATAGTGAGGCAAATTCTGTTTAATTTTGTCGTATTATCACACCTGTCTTCAAAAAGTGTAATTTGAAAAAGAATTATAAGCAAACGCATACCTCAAAATTCGATACGCATCAAGAAGAATGTTATAAAGACAAAATAGAGGTAAAAAAACACATTTTATATTACAAAAAAAAGTTTTTTAAAAATATTACAATTCATACAGAATCTTTTGTAATGTCTAATTATGCAGAAGAAAATTTAATAGCCAAGAAATCAAAACCATTTTCAAGTGACGAGACTATTAAACAATGAATGGAAATCATGGCAGATATAATTTTCCCTGTTAAGAAAGACAACATTTCTAAAATTAGTGTCTCTTGAAACTATTATGCCAGGAAAATTGACGAGCTTGGAAAATCGAGAAAGAATTTTAAAATAAAGCTTTGTAGTTTTAAATTTTATTCTTTGACAATAGATGGGAATACTGATTCTACAGATAACGACCCAATTCGCCATTTTCATCAGAAGTATTAATGAAGATTGTAATGTAAAGAAGAAAAGGTATTGTAAGTAAAAATAAAGTAAAAACGCGTATTTCTTTAAATAATTTTGCCTTTGAATATTTTATTATTAAAGATGTATAACACATCGATCAATAACTCCCGAGACCAACCCAGAGATGGCGCTCGTAGTAAACCAGTAACCAGGTCTTTCTAGAGTACTAACCTTTGCTTGAAACGAGTCAAAATTTTAAGTCGATCGGACCAGGAAAAAGGTTTTTTGAAGTGAAGTGAAAAAGGTTTTTTCCAAGTGGGTGCCACGATTGCTTTCGAGGGAACAAAAACAGCAACGAGTCGATGATTCAGAAAGCTGTTTATCGCTATTTTCTCGCAACAAAAAAGATTTCTTGCGAAAAAAAAAAAAAAAATGGGGGGAGGGGGGAAAAAAAAAAAACGTTGGAACGATTGTATCACCCTAAAAGGTGATTAACAAAAGGTGTTATGTTGAGGAATAAAAAAAAAAAATTGCAAAAAAAATGTTTTCAATTTTAGACTCGGGAGTTATTGATCGATGTGTTAAATATCAATAAATAAAAAATTCCTAGCATTGAATATTTTTACCTCCTTTTTCAAAGTTAAATAATAAAAAAATTAAAACTTTATTCAACAAAGCGTATTTTTATTAGCTGTATAAACCAAATTAAAAGAATTAATAACATTGATTGAGTCTTCTGCAGGAAATTCCTGATTTGATGAGAAAAATTATGGTTTCATGAACAATTAGCTTTGTTAATCATAAAAATAATGGTGTCAAGGGTAATAAATTTCGGATATATTTTAGTATGATTTATATATTTTTACTGAATGAAGAATAAATCACACACAGAGTCTAATACGTTAAATTTCCATAGTCACTTACATAGCCATATGTTGCTGCTCAATGTGACGTCAATAAACAATCACAATCATATTCACTTATTAAAGCAGAATTAATTCAGACTAATATGCAATTATATATATATATATATATTCTATGAATATTTTCATAATATGCATTAACAGATATAGCATTATGCATGCGGTTATAATAGATATAAAATTATGCAATTAAGAAATTATTTGTTAAAGATTTGCTGTTATAAGTCTTTTATCATTTTTATTTGCAAAATTTTGTGATTTTTTTTTTATTTAATGAGTTATATATGTTTTAAACAATATCAGTTGTACTTTGAAGCTGAATCTAAATATTTCAAATAAGACAGTTAAAAGTTTCAAGGAGGGTTTAATTTCGCTACAATCGGTCCTTGAGAAAAAAATAGCCCTCGTATGCTTTTCCCCTTTGCTAAAGCCATTAAAATATAAACTATTTTTCATAAGTAAAACAAATGATAAAATATGCTAAATTTCATTATTCTCATATTGATGAAATAAAACTGTTTATAAGAACAATCTTGTTCATGAGATGAAATGAACTCGTTTATCGAGGAGCCAAGCCTCTATTTATTCTGGTCGATCTATAAATGTATAATCGAATTTGAAGCTAAAGAGACGTTTTAGTTTGCGTTGCAGGGTAGGAATTTATATATTTTTCGATTTTGCTTTCCATCATTACATCGCACTTTTAATTTCTAACAATGTTTTTTAAATAAACACGTAATTATAAATTGGTACTTACACTAATATCCGATATGCCAATGGCTTCTTTAATCTTTTCGAAAGCTTCATGGAATCTTTTCAGTTCTGCCTCTTGTTCTGTACGAAGTTGCCTCCATTGCTCAGCAGCTTCTGAATCTCGCAATTCCGTAGACTGTTTCTATATACAGAGATGTAAAAAAATAAGGAATTCTCATAGAAATAATTAAAAATCTTTTTTTTTTATAAAATTAAAATTTTCTTGATATTATATAACTCTATCCTTACGTTCGTTTTGAAACGGAAGGTTAATTTTAAAAGTATCAATCACATTCATTACTATTTTTGAAAATAATTTACTTCTTAGTTCATTACATTTATTATTTTTTTCATTTAAGTAAAGATTATTTCAGCAAAATTTAAACAATTATCCCATTAAAACATCCTTATAATAAGATTTGTGGTTTTAAAATACTTAAATCACAGAACATATATTACAACAATATTCGAATATTCGTATTTCTTCTGTGTGTGTACGATTTTCAAGAACTAATTAATTTATTAAGAAATGTATCGAAAAATAAATTTAATGCTTTCTCAAATTCTAGTTATACCTGCATGATTAACTGTTTTGGTTTCAAAGCTTTGCTGTATTCAGCAATTATTTTTTCTTTTTCATGTCGCGCTTTCAAAGCTTGAGATTCGACTACAGACAATTCTTTCCGAGCATGTTCTCTGCGTTCGTGAGCCTTTATTTCGCTGGCTATAAGCTTCTCAATGTCAACTTGCTGCTCTCTGTATTTATCCTCTAATTCTTCCAGTAAGTGAGGATACGCCAACAACTCCTAAAAATGAACAATAATAATAATTGTGTTATATTTACTTTTATGATGCCAAGAGATTAAAAAGTTTCAGAGCTTACCACTTTTTTACCCAAAACTTGCGATAGCAAGATTATGTAATGACAGATTTTGAGAAAACTTTGAATATTATAAACATATTAATATTCGAATGAGTTCTTATGCTAAAAATATTGCATAAAAATTTTACTGACCAATCCTTATAACATTAAATTAAAATATTATTCAATTAAAATAATATGAATATTATTAAAATAATATAAAAATGAATATTAAAATAATATGAATATGAATATTAAAATAATATGAATATGAATATTAAAATAATATGAATATGAATATCCTTAATTTTTTAATAAGTTATAGCCTTGTCGTCTTTTAAAATATTATTGATTCTTTCATTAAAAATTTATAGAATTCAGCAAAGAATTAAAAATAACGAATTTAAGAGTAATTTACCAACTGGAATATAGTCCATTAGATACGTTTACCTATTTGTTGTCATACAATCGACAATGAAAAAATTAATAAGTTTCTATAAAAACATCAATAACTTATTAACATGTAATTTCAGTTTACACATTAAAAACAAGAAATAAATCTTACTCTTCGTAACTGTTCTTGAATTGCTTTGTATTTCGCTTGGATAATCTGACATTCCATCAAATTCTTCTCTACTTTTTGATAATCGTTTTCTAATTCTCGTATTCTCTATGCAGAAATTAATATAAGTATTTTAGAAACGTCAATAGAGTTAGACTTGAATTTCTCAAAACATTATTCAGTACAATACACATTGTTATGAATTCTAAAATTGTAATAAAACTACATGGATTTCAACGTAAACTTGACACAAGTATTGAAATAAATAACTAAGAAAAAGATTACAGATGACAGAATTTTTTATTGTATTGTTTATTACACAATGATATTTTCGTTATCCTCCTGAAATAAATAAGAACTAACTTATTGCAACAAAATAATGCATAAAAGGAAAAATAGAGGAATAATTGTGTTGAGAACTTATGTATACAATAGAAATCATGAGCTCATCGGGATTTTACAACGTTTTTCTGAATTTCACTTGGTGTGTGTGTGTGAGTGTGTGTCATGAAATTTTCGATCTTTAATTTAACCAACTTCCCATCAAGCTAGAGCTTTGAAATTTTGGGAATTGTTCGTACTGGCCTAACAATGCAATATTTAGACGTTTGCGAGAAGTTTATTTCAATAATTTTAATAAGTCAAAATATTCTTTCCTCTCGGCGCTTTTAGGATTGAGGAAAAAATTTCTTTCCCCCTCTGGGAACACCGGGCGCTCCCCACACCACATGAGGCCTCGTAAAACTATTGTACTCACAAAGGGGAGATACTATCTCCCCTTTACTATCTCCGAGATAGTAAGGGTTGCTGACTTTTAGACAGTAATCATTCACAAGAAAGAAAGTTTCCAATATTTGGCACCATGTCTTATCACAATAATTTTTTCTGAATTCTGGTTCCCATTTTTTTTAATAGAATGACTTACAAATTTTCAAATGCATGTTTTGATTTTGAGTATTATGAATTTTTTAATACGCTCACAAATATCTCTTTTTTAGTAAATTTTAAAGTTAAAAATAACCAACAGTTTTAACTAATATTTCAATAATTTTCTTTAATAAACTTTGCCACCATATAATAACGTTGTTTTTAAAAACGTTGGTTTTTATATCGAATTATTTCTTTTGTAATATTTCTATTTAAATTTGTTTTTTCGTGAAAAATTTAGCTACCTATTTTCAATGAATTAATAAATGTATCATAAATACTATGGATTTTAATATCAATGCCCCATAAAGTAAATTAGAAAACTACAATTAATCATTCTAAACATATGTCAGTGCATTCAAAGCATTCATATTTTACAACGTTTTTCTGAATTTCACTTGGTATGTGTGTGTGTGTGAGAGAGTGTGTGTGTGAGTGTGTGTGTGTGAGTGTGTGTGTGTGAGTGTGTGTGTGTGAGTGTGTGTGTCATCAAATTTTCGATCGTTAATTTAACCAACTTCCCATCAAGCTAGAGCTTTGAAATTTTGGGAATCGTTCGTACTCGCCTAACAATGCAATATTTAGACGTTTGCGAGAAGTTTCAGCTAATATTTCAATAATTTTAATAAGTCAAAATATTCTTTCCTCCCGGCGCTTTTAGGATTGAGGAAAAAATTTCTTTCCCCCTCTGGGAACACCGGGCACTCCCCACACCACATGAGGCCTCGTAAAACTATTGTACTCACAAAGGGGAGATACTATCTCCCCTTTACTATCTCCGAGATAGTAAGGGTTGCTGACTTTTAGACAGTAATCATTCACAAGAAAGAAAGTTTCCAATATTTGGCACCATGTCTTATCACAATATTTTTTTCTGAATTCTGGTTCCCATTTTTTTTTAATAGAATGACTTACAAATTTTCAAATGCATGTTTTGATTTTATGAGTATTATGAATTTTTTAATACTGTCACAAATGTGTCTTTTTAAGTGAATTTTAAAGTTAAAAATAACTAACAGTTTTAACTAATATTTCAATAATTTTCTCTAATAAACTTTGCCACCATATAAAAACGTTGTTTTTAAAAACGTTGGTTTTTATATCGAATTATTTTATTAAAACGTTTTTCTGAATTTCACTTGGTGTGTGTGTGTGTGTCATCAAATTTTCGATCGTTAATTTAACCAACTTCCCATCAAGCTAGAGCTTTGAAATTTTGGGAATCGTTCGTACTCGCTTAACAATGCAATATTTAGACGTTTGCGACAAGTTTTCACTAATTTTTCAATAGTTTTAATAAGTCAAAATATTCTTTCCTCTCGGCGCTTTTAGGATTGAGGAAAAAACTTCTTTCCCCCTCTGGGAACACCGGGCACTCCCCACACCGCATGAGGTATCGTAAAATCTTTGTACTCACAAAGGGGAGATACTATCTCCTCTTTATTATCTCCGAGATGGTAAGGGTTGCTGACTTTTAGTCAGTAATCATTCGCAAGAAAGAAAGTTTCCAATATTTGGCGCCATGTCTTATCACAATAATTTTTTCTGAATTCTAGTTCCCAATTTTTTTAATAGAATGACTTACAAACTTTCAAATACATGTTTTGATTTTATGAGTATTATGAATTTTTTAATACGCTCACAAATGTCTCTTTTTAAGTAAATTTTAAAGTTAAAAATAACTAATAGTTTTAACTAATATTTCAATAATTTTCTCTAATAAACTTTGCCACTATATAAAAACGTTGTTTTTAAAAACGTTGGTTTTTATATCGAATTATTATTCATTGTATAGTATGTTAAATGTCATAAATTGGAATAAAACATTAAATTAAAATATTATTTAATTAATATGAATATTATTCTTTTAAAATAATGTGAATATTATTCTATTAAATTAATAAAAATATTAAATGCCACTTATATAACCTTTACCTTTATCAAATAAATAAGTCACTCAAATGAAAATGAGACTGTCACGCGTGCCATTGTTTAAAGAGGCAGAACTCTGTGCATATGCCAAGAGATAGCTCTGTGTGGTAGGAATGCTTGAGGTATCATCAGAACACTTGTCTCTGTAACTGCATGAAAGCAAGGAATTTGTTATCTATCACAGCATGGATGTCTCCAAATGTAGTGCAATTTTTAACTGCGAAAAACGAGAGTCGATTGAGATTTATTGTCATTTGCAAAATGTACTCGTACATGAGATGAAATTTCCACACATGCACTTCAATGTTCCGAGAATGCGAAGAATCTCCTAAAGGCCTAATTAGTGCGGATGACAGACCTCGAAGAGATTAAACGCACATGATCACGCACAAGAAACATTTACTGCAGCGTTCAGTATGGTGAGGTAGAATCGGTGATTCATTACTCGCAAGTTAGAGGCAACACTGTCCATGAGCAGAGGAACTGTTCTCACACTTCCCAATGAAAGTTAATGCAACTAGCAATTGCCGCTACATACACAAGCAGAAAAAAGCAATCAAGAATTTTCGAGTATTATGTTGTTGATCCACTCAAGAAAGCTCTAAAAAGACGGCAATTCGCAAACGACAATGCGGTTCGGATCGCTGTTGAAAAATAGTTGTCAGACAATCACGGAGGTTCTTCATCTTGTAGACTTTTAGGATACCTGTATTAATTTTCAATGCAATAATACAGTCTAATCACATTAACGTGACCTCCTGTCAAGTACCATAATTGCCATCTTTCATAACTAGAAATTCTATGAAATTGACAAGAAGAGTGATGTGATGGGGGAATTTAATGGCGCAATTTAATTTAAGCTAGATATGGCATGCTGCTTAAATAACATGTAACCGTGGTATAGACGCTGGAAAGGGAAAAACTGGTAGACAAAAAAGAAAGGTTGAAAATAGAGAACGATCGCTAAGATATCCCTGTGATGCGTCATCCGTGTTTACCACAGACAGTAAACTCCAAGAGGAAAGTATCACTAAGGCACAGGGGATTCATAATGTCCATACTTGCCTGAATAAGGTAAATTGCTAAGGGGATAGACAAAAAGAAAGTCAATAAAGTTTAGGAAGATATTCACAGGGATGTGAAGTTTCGCAGACCTCAGTTCCATGACCAGCTGCCTTAAATTGAGAACCTACGGCGCGAAAAGCCCGATCGAAGAAATTCCACAGATTCTCGATTGTGTGTAGGTAAGTCCAGAGAATTTGAGATCCAGAAGAGTACAGAAAGCTCCTCCCAGAGCTCTTAGAACACGCTGCATTGTGCTACTGGAAGATGCCCTGTGTAAAGGAAAAACAATCCGCATGCAAGGATAGTCATTTTTCGCAATGACAGATATATGCTTTTAATTATTCCTCGTGTCTTCCCCAATATTGAATGCACCAAGGAAATATCACGAAATCGTTATTCATACCATCAGACTGCCTTCCTCAGCTTGGACCCTTCCAGAAGTTGTTTCAGAATATCTGTTTTTTTGCATTCCACGTCGTATGCACTAACGCCCATCTGTACGATGGAATATAAAAATCCACAATTTGGAAAAAGCCCCATTTTGTCAGTCAGTGAACGTCCCGTTGCAGTTCTGACGTGCCATCTTCTCCGCCGATAAACAGCTTCAGCATGAGCATAAATAATCAACCATCTGTTGTAGAGCCCCATATGTATACACGTACCATGAATTATCGTTGGGAATACAAATATGGTAGCTCTTTGGTTTATCTGAATGGTCATCTATGGTCCACGGGTCATCGCACATGCCTCGTCGCTGATTTTTGGATAGTGCCAGTTTGCCTAATACGGTGCACATTCACCACGAAAACACTACAACGGATCCCAAAATTAACAGTACCAGAAATTCTGCCACCCTTGACCCAGATCCCAATGACCATATCTTATTGGACGTCAAAAAATCGCTCAATGCCTTCATTACACCGATGATTATAGGTTGATTGCGTTTTTGGAGCTCTCAAGCCTCCTGGTTCTCCAGTCGATAATCTTTGGTAATGAGTGACTTCAGCCTGTTTCTTGTCCAAAAATTTAAATTTAAGAAATTGATAAAATAATAATCTTCCCTGTTAATTAAGAATTAAAATTAAAAATTAAAATCAAAATAATGTATGAAAGCTTTATTAATTCTATGAAATGAGTTCTGTAGCAGAAGGCAGTCACGACAAAACCTGGAGGTGGCCTTTTTTTTTTAGTTTTAATTAGGAAGAAACATCCTCTGTGCTGGGAAAGGGCTTACTGTTCGAAAAATGGTTTCCAACCAGAAGTGCTTTATAGTGTCAGAAGAGCTATTTGAAGCCAGCCAATTAGGGAGCAGTGCATTTCGCTGGCGAAGAATCCGAGAGGGAAAAGTTTTTGAAGTCAGAGTGAAGTGACGGCTCGAAAGTCTGTACATTTTCATTGATTCTTATTCTCCTCCTGTTGAAGAACTTTTGGTCAGGAAAATTCAGTGGGTTTTTGAAGGAAAATTTAATTTTTTTAAGATTTCAAGCACAAGGGAGAAGTCTTAATAAAAATACAAAAGAAGGTATTTCAGGGTCTATAGCTTTCGATGTCTTAGGTTTTCTGTTCTCAATGGTTTCGAGATTTATATAACATTTTCTGTCTATTTTTTGTATGAATTCCTTTAGATAGGGAAAATATTAATATTTTTCACCAATGGCTATAATATTTTCCGTTTCCATGCAACGCCCTTTATATACCCTCTATTGCTAATGCTGCCACGTGCCTTCTGCAACTGGTTATTTCTCGTTGGCATCTTAAGTAAACGGGGGTAAGTGGCTGGACTGTGTGTATAAAAATTATGTTCCTCGTGTATCATTCTTTATTCTGTTCCTCGTGTATCATTCTT
>BMAW01037828.1:196197-257854 GCA_019974015.1 Nephila pilipes
ATGTGGTCCAAGCGACATCTTTTGCTTGTTTTTTTAGATTCGCCAAATCTTTCTCTTTAACATGTAAGTCATGCGTTAAGGCGTTACTCTTTTTAATTATATCCAATACTTTGTTATCCAAAATATCCTTTGCTTCCTGAAAAAAAAGGTTATATAAATAATTCGTCATAAGAACAGTGCATGTCATGCAGCTCTATTTCATATTGTGACATTTGTAGAAAAGTATATATACTTCTTAAAATTCAATTTTAACATTAGTTTTCAAATTTCAAATTTATATATATATATAGCTCAATTTATTCTTGAAATTGTAACATTATATTTGAGCGCGGCTTGATAAGATGTTCTGTAAAGAAAACAAAAATTTGTTTTTTCCAAGATCGAAAATAAAGGAGGAAATATAGAATCAATGCATTTTGCGTTTTTATTTCAGACATGAAAGTACCAGACCAATCTAACGTAAAATGTTAAATTACATTTTATCACAAAATCATTGTCTTCACTTGTATTATTATGAGAACTGAACATTTAGCGAACACGGCTTGTAATGCATTCAAAAAGTTCCCTTTTAAGAATCATTTAACGAATTTTAATGTCAAATTCTTTTTCCATATTACTATCTTAAATAAGAACTTTCTCCGTAAAATGTATTTAGAAGTAGAAGTGCTAACATTTTACTTGCTGAACATGCAGGTTTTCAAACATAACCTAGAAATAATTTTTCGCATAAATTGGAAAATTTCTAAGGTACTAAAATGTCATACATCTGCAAGTATGGTAACAAATATTTATCATTGTTTTACATTAGTTTACTAATAAAAAGATGTAAATGGCTTAATGGTAAAAGTTTGATAATTTGAATTATTGGTTTTCGATTAAAATATTTTTAATTCAATTTTAAGTTCTTCAAACCTCGGAAGTGAATATGAAAATGGTTTTAGTTATGACAATATTTGAAATTTTGACTTGCAAAGTGTGTATGTGCATAATCTGGCGTATAAAAATAGGATTACGTATTGTTAAATATTAAAAATAATTTTCAAAAGGCTAAATATTCAGTGCATAAAGTAAGAAATTTCAGAAATGTTGTCATACCTTTGGCGATTTTCCTGCTAGGATTCCGACTTCTCGAGAATGCTTTTTAAAAGCCTTGGCTATTATTCTTTCATCGCCCTATAAATGAGCCACGTCGTAAACCAATATCGAAAGTAGTAGTGTCTTTAAATACCACAAAAAAAATCTTAACATCTAAATACGAGTACATATCTAGTTCAAAAAAAATTTAATTTACTTGCAATCCTTTATTTCTACTGATTTGCAGCTCCTGAAGCTGACAAGTGAGATTCTTAATTTGTAATTCATTGCTCTTGATTTTCTTGTTGCACTCTTCAATTTCAGCCCTTTCTTCCGAATCTATAATGTAAAATGACATGTGTGGATAATACTCTATTTTCCCCTACCTAAACGATTAATATTTCTTTTATTTTTAGTTATGAATCATCTTAAACTGAAAGAAATATGATGCAGTTGACATTGTCAATGTAATCGAAAACGCATGATTGCGAGACATGATTTGCAAATGATAAGGACTTTTTTATAAAAGTCTTATGTTGACGACATTAAAAGTTTGTCATGTTGTTTGAGGAGAAATGGTGACAAGGGAAAATCATATTGAAGGGAATTAGATACTTTACAGAGTGATGACGTGAGTTTTATCATTAAAGAGTGAAAATATTCTCAATGAATAATGAACGGCTTCCTGTGTAACTCTATTAGCAACAACTCATTGAAATAGAACTAACAGAACTACGAATTATTTACATAATTGCTAATTATTTATTCTAACAAAAAGTGTATTAATTTTCAAAACAAGTTACATGTATATACTAGAGGCATTCCAAAAGTAAGTTACACTTGAACAATTTAGGTCAAAAAACCTTTAAAATAAGGGATTTGAAATTAAACTTAATCATTTTAAATATTGTAAATAGCATTATTTCTCTTTTTTCAATAGGCGTTATTTCTCAAGAAATCATAAGACTCATTCAGTAAAAAATCCCCTAAGCACCAACACCCCACATGTACTGATACAATTAAAACTTCCGTCTACCCGTCATTTTGATTTCATGGACGCAATGTTCCTATAGAATTTCGACTTTAATTCTCACATATTTATTACTTGATCTATTTGAACGCAATAAAGTGCTTCTGAAAGAGCAAAAAATAATGAATGCTTCAGTGGAAATAATTTTTTCCTTTGATTTTCAAAACTGTTTTTACCCCTGTTTTAATGATTCGTTTGCGAATTTTTCGGTCCTTAAAAACATTTTAAAATATATTTAAGAATATCAGAGAAAAAATATAATTCCACAGAAGCATTTATTATTTTTTGCTCTTTCAGATGCACTTTATTGCGTTCAAATAAATCGAATAGTAAAGATATGATAATTAAAGTCGAAATTCAATAGGATTAACATTGCGTCCAAGAAATCAAAATGGCTGGTAGACGGGAGCCTTAACCATAAAAATAATGATGTAATAAAAAATAAAGGGAAAAGGAAAAAAATAGCAAATTTAATTCAAACAGAGGGGGGGGGAATAAAAATTAAAATATATAATACTGACACATTAAATACAAAATAAAATCATATTCACAATTTACACTTCAAACTATAGTACATATTTGATAGGAAATAAGTTTTAAAAAAAATTTACAATGCCTTTTTTCCATCAATTTCTCTCTCTCTCTCTCTCTAACTCTGTTGTTTCATTAAATTCTATTTTTAATTATCGTCGAAAATGTAGAATTAGAAATGCCAAACTCTTAATAGATTTTCGTTTCAAACTACCATTTTCATTTTAGGCAAAATAGTTTTCATCTAGAATTCTCTGCCGCAGTACATGTAAAAAATTAATGTATTTAGAAACATAAAACACGAAATTTATTGATTTTCACTAAAAATACATTAATTTCAACACAATATTTTTCTACTTCGACACGCCCATCACCGAATTTGAAAACTAACTGAACAGTAGACTTAAATATTTCGACAATGCAGTACCTCTGTCTTCGCAAAGACAATCATTGTAGTTTATTTTGTTTTATCTAATGAAACAAATGAGCCAAAAATTCTGGTTCCGAAAAGCGAAATTTTTTCGAGCTAAGCAATTTTTGTATCGTATCAATATATATATATATATATATATATATATATATATATATATGAAATTACATCTTATGATGTCCTAAACACAGTATTATTTCGTGTTTCAATTTTTCATATTATGTGTTTCCGTATTAAGAATTTTACACTGTATTTCTGTTTGAAACAGAATTATCTTATCCCTGAGTAAAAAGGAAAAACTCGTTATTGCATAATTTAGGATTCTATATAACCACATCATAAAACGCTCTCCTCTGTGAGAAAATGAAATCTTACCTGAAAGTTGAATTCGTTGTTTCACATGCTGTATTTCCGCTTGTAGTTTTATAATTCTGGCTTCAGCTTCCTTAGCAACTAGATAAGGGTCTTTCTCTTCGGTCTTTTCTGATGTCATCATTAAAAAAATGTTTTCATATCATCTGAAGAAGCAGACACAAATATGTAGCTAATTATAAATTTTTTTGTATAAAAATTTATAAGAAACCCCGCAGTTTAAAATTTTTGAGTCTCCCTAAATTTGAAAATGCATGTATTATGTATAATAATTTATCGTCCTTTAGTCTTATATAACTTACTCATTAGTAACAATACATTAGAAATTAATATTTAGTTACTTTATTTCTGCATAATCGATTTGTAAATACTTCTTTAAGGTTTAAGCATTTGAAAGTAACGATTTTTTTAAAGCTTTCTGTTTTTCACAACTAATAAATCCATTTTACTCTTATAACTTTAATCTCCCAATGTATCTAAATGTGATATAATTCCATTAGCACGGCGCCAATCAATAAATGTAAGTACTCCAAATGCTGCTGACAACCATGCTAAAAATCATGACAAGGGAATTTGGTTGTACATTTGTCTTTTTTCTTAGCATTTGTTGCGTATAAACTGACAAGAGTTATGAATTCCATAACTTAATTATAGCTAATTGATGTAGTAGCTACCATAAAATTATTTCACGGAATCATCAAAAAGATAGATTTTGTAACCAAAAACAACCCGATGAATTTGAGTTTTGGTTAGAAGAAATCGTTCGGCGTTGTCACGTACTTTCGTGTCTAGAAAAAAAAAAAAGCTTTAAAATCAAAATATGGTTTTAAAGTCTCATGTATTTCTTCCGTCTATGCTGTTAGATTCAAAACCTATGGTGTCAGGAATTACTTAAGTAGAGTTTTGCGTACAACTGATGCAAATTATGCATAACAATTCTGCAGATTGCAAGGATCTTTTGACGTGTAGGTGGATTCACGTTAAATTAATTATATGACTATACAAATCAGGCTTAAAATTTTTAGTAAGACTATAATGAACATATTTATTCTTAAAACCAAAACAATATTTTACAAAAATACAATTATATAAGCAGCAAATTTAAACAGACGAGTTTCTTCGAACAAATTAATTGTTAAGAATTTTTATGATGAACGGAAAAATTAATTTTCCAAACGATTTTGTTTGTTCGTTTCCGAAATAACTGGTTACAACTAAATACATAGAGCTTATAAATTCTATATAGAACAGATTTACTTTTCTAGTTAGTTTACAGATTAAAATTACAGGAAAAAAAAAAACAAAAAATGCATGCAGTTGTACCATTTTAAGCTTCTCCTGATGTCTCGCAAAAGAATTAAAATAGATAGAGCCAACAAAAATGTGGAAATAGATGAAAATCTATTCACAAAAAAGGAAAAAACAATGTTGGGTGTGTTCTTCAGCCACAGTAGGTATATATATTTGGTTACTCATGCCGTCAAACCAAAGAATATTTTCTGGTCATGATGATTGCCATTCAGGAAAATTTTGCATGTAGCATAATTATTTTGTCAGATTGTTGGAAAGAAACAGAAGAATTGAAAAATGGCGGCAATGAACTTTTCACTGTCAGACAGTTATAACTTCGTAGATCCTGACACTGAACGTTATTCCCAAATGGTAGAGCAATTCTGGAGCAGTGCTCAATGGCGCAATAAATGCCAGCGGGACATTGCTCGACACAGCTTAGAGTCGCACTTGAAAGAATGTATATCTGTGGCACTGATTAAATCCTTGGAATAAAATGTTTGTTACAATTTTAAAGATATTTGCAATTTCAACCCACTTGTTTGAACTTAATTTTATCTCTTTTCTCTTTTTTTTTTTTTTTTTTTTTCTTCTTTTTTTAGTATTCATTACTCATATGTGTTAGCCTGATAAAATTACCAACTAATACATATTTTTGAACACCGAAAAT
Source organism: Nephila pilipes (assembly GCA_019974015.1). NCBI lineage: Eukaryota > Metazoa > Arthropoda > Arachnida > Araneae > Nephilidae > Nephila > Nephila pilipes. Next base: position 201,595 of record BMAW01037828.1, read on the forward strand.
TTTCATAATTTGTCTTTTGAACTCCTCATTTTCATTTATTGCTCTTATTGTTGGCGACAAACTGTGAAGCGCTAACGGAATTATGTCCTAAACATATATCACAAATCAAATCAAGAAACTTGTTTATTAGTTTTGAAAAAATTAATATTTAAAATTTATGTACTTTTCCATTTCGCTGGCGCAAAGCTCGCCAAGCAGATTTTATTGGCGACAACACACAATATACTCATAAAAAAGATATTCCGTTTGAAGTCAGTTGTGTCATTTTTGACGATTTTATCGTCTGCGCCGGCGAAATGAAAAAGTACCAAAATGTAAAAGCTATTTATTTTATATTTCTTTGATTAATTATTTTTTGTAACACAGCTAAAACTGTTAAAATAAATTATTTTTAAATTAGATGTATAAGTTTTGAAATTTATGATTAATTAATATTCAAGTTCAAAACTAAATAATGAACATCTGAATGAAATAAAAAAAAAACAAGTGATTTGAAAAGGAATATTCAAAATAATTTACCTAAATAATAAATCCGTACTCTTCATATTTATGCAAAGTTTGTTAAATGTGTCCTTCCCAATTCATTTATTTTCACTTATATGCGTAAACAATGTAATTAATGCAAATTAACACTTACTACGTTTTACTATATTTTAATTTTATTTCTCGTATAAACAATATAAAAATTACAAAAATCTTTTAAACAAGTAAAACTAAACTTATTTAGGAATTTTAGTGTAACTCTAAACTTATTATAACTATAAATCTAAAATACATAGAAATAACAGAACATGAAATTTACAAATATCCCAGAAATATTATTGCATGTTTACTTCTACTTTTTTCCAATAATTAGACATTTATGATATGGCAACGTAATTTAATATACCTCGTCCAAAATAGTTAAGATAAATGCAATTTCATTACCGCCCCAATGAAACAATTCGTTGCCAAAATATCAAAAAAAAAATTCTTCAACATATACAACTCTGACAATAAATCCTCCAGAAAATTGAAAAATACACCCAAAATTACTCAACAAGAAGACCAAGAAATATTCTCCAGGAATAACTCTTACTCAACTCACTTGAAAAAAGATCACATCCTCCGCGATTCAAAAGCTCGACTCACCGGCAAAACTTCATTTCCTAACAATGCAATTTCCAGGCAGGCCAGAGTTAACCTACCTTTCATATCTCATACAATTTTCAACTTTTAACTCTTTAATTTTTTAATTTTAACTTTTTCATTTCATCTCCAAGCATTTTCAAACCCACATGCAAATTGTTAAATACCACTTTTTTTAATAAATTTCTGGGCAAGAATAGAAACCAAAAAATCATGTTATCTCGCACAGTACAATAGATTGGAAGTCAGAGCCCAACCGGGCTAAGGACTCTGGCCAACTTCGTCCCATGAAGTTTCCTTTCAGCATTTCTAGATATATGTAATTTTATGTAAGTTATCGTGTTGGTTATAAAGTATTTATAGATTGGCAATTATATATGAGGAGCGCACAAGCTTCTCGACTTTTAATCTCCTTGTCTGATTTAAATGACATTTGAAGTGTAAAAATTCTTTACTGTTCACGTATTTATAAATAATGAAGGCTCACAATAACATGTTTATTAGGCAATATATTTGAATTATAAATAAATAACCAATAGTCAACAGATTAGAGTCTACTAAGATCGTCGTGCACTTGAGGAAAATGTGCACAAAATCTTCACTTCTCATTGGTGTAGAATGGATGTTAAGAATAGGTTGTCATCTGAAGCATCGATTTTGTTATATGAGCGTAGATCAGAATTAAAATACGTTTTGGCTTGAACAAAATAGACCGCCGGAAACGCTTAAAAAATTGAATTTTAAAAACTCTAGATGAGAAAATAACTATAATAGGCACAAACATGTAAGATTTTCCGGGGGTGGGGGGGGGAATCTGATTTTTTATTGAAAAATTATATAAATACTTTTCTTGACGAGGAACATGCGGTGCACACACTTCCGTTGCTCTTCAATCGTTGGCTGAGAGTTCCTCTTGGCACATTTATAATTTGGGTCGTTTCAGCTCTTCTCAGACATATGTATTTTATATTCTCTGTTACAGACTGAAGAACTGAATGCCAGGCGCATGGCTTGATATGAGCTGTTCTAATATGCTTTATTTTCCTTTCCTTAATATATAATAAACAAATGTCCAATTGCGCTAACTGCCTTTCTTTGAAACAACTAAACAAGATAGTACATTTTGTAATATTTTACTGCAAAAGGTTTTGTTTTTGAAATGAAATTTCTCTTAGAGATTTTAATGGGTAAAATAAAACTCATTTTACAAATTAAGATTTTTTTTTTTAACCTGTCAATTGATGCATTATCTGAATTCAGAGTTTCTCAAAGTTTCCTCACCTCTCTTTCCCTTCTTCCATAGATCAAATGAGCCAATTGAAAGATGCTAGACAGCAAGGGAAAATTTAAAGGGGCCTCACGAGAAATGCACGATTGTATAAATTCAGTTTATGGTCTAAATGGGAAGAGTAAAGCTCTCAATGTAACTCTAGGAATTAAATTATATGAGAAAGAGCTATATGTTGAATCTGATATTGGATTTGGAAGCAAAATATTTTCTTTCACTTTATACAGTCTACTACTAAAATTTCTCTTGCTGAATGGTACTCATTCAACCAATAGGATGATCCGAATTGGCTAAATATCCTTAAAAGAATGTAGATGAGATTTACCCCCAACCCTTCTTTTATTGATGAGAGCAGCTATTAGAAGAATTGGATACTCTTATAATAAATTTTTTCACTGGACCAATACTTAAAAATAAACAAGTAATATATATATAAAAAAATTTTAAATCAATTCCTACTTAGGTCAACAAAGAAAAATTTGATTTTAGTTACTTTTTATTAAATAATTACAATTAATATAAATATGTATATACATATGACAGAAGCACAATATTAAGTGATAAAAAAAAATTTCTCAAATATAAAACAAAAATTAATTCATTCATCTGGTAAATTAAGTAGTTGGAATGCAGTTTAGCCCAACCACCCTTGGTGACAGGAATTATTTGGTGGTATTTTGCCAAATGTGGCTACACCGGTCAGCTTCGCCCCGTATTTGAACTTGAGTGGATGAATAAAAAGTGTTTTATTAACGATTGAAAATTTGAACAAGATATATATAGGGAGAGCATGAGCTAATAGTAGCAATTTCTTAAAAAAACCTACCAAATCCCAAAATAAATAGTTCTGCAATAAAAAATAAACTGTTTTGAATGTTCACTAGAAACTCAACATTTGTGTTGACACCGGATAGGCATCAGATAGTAAATAACATTTCTTTTGATTTAATTATAGGATTAATTGTAAGCCAAAGTCTTAGTAAAGCAGCGTAAGCCTGATTGAGAATCATTTACTAGAAATTTTAATCCTTTAATTGAAGAATTGTATGGAATGTGATACGTTTGAGCGTCCATTTACGCAACTCAGAGAAATAGAAAAACTTTCAGCGAAATCAAAACAGATAAGGAATATGGTATAGAATATGCAAATATTGAAAGGTGCCAAAAAAAATGGATTTGGTGATAGAGTGAAAGCACGAAAGCTTTTTTAATAGCTTAAATAAGCCAAGTAATGATTTTGTTTTGGATTATCGTCATTAAATTTTAATAAAAGAAAACTTGGGCTACCAAAGATCGAACTGAAAAAATTTGGCAGTGTTGTGAAAGACAAGTTTATAGAGTCAATCTCAAAGAATTCGTGAAGATAAATTCCGCTCCATATCTCAAGTTACGATAAAAGGTACCAGAAGTCGAGATATTGTGGAAAGTTTTCAAGCCATCTCCAAAAATTATGAAAAGGTTGTAGAATGTCTCAAGACTAGATTTGGAAAAAAAATTCTCCAAACAGAATTTTATAATCCAAGAATTTTTAACCTTTGCTATCAAAAATGCTTCTGAGAATGAAAGAAAAATTAACATTGCAATTTTATATGATAAAATGGAATCTTTTACAAGAACTTTAGAATCTATTGGAATGACCAGAGCCGGTCCTTTCTATGAAGGGGCCTGGATGCAAGACCCCACTGCGCTCCACTTCAGGCCCTAAATTTTTTGTAAAGCAAAAAAAAAAAAAAAAAATTACAAACACAAACATATATTACTAATTCATGTTTATTTGATGCGTGATTTTGTTTTTGTTAGAACATTAATTACATTTACCTGTTTATTATTATTATTTTTTGCAATTTCTTTTTCGATGCTTAATATATAAAGTTTATTTAAGCGTTTTGCACACATGCTTCATTGAAGATAACTCTTTATTAATTTCAATTTGCTAAAAGAGCGCTCAGCACTTGCTATAATAACAGGCAACGTAATGAAAAGTTTCAACATGGTTTATGCATTTAGAAATAATTCATAATTGTTATTTAGCATGTATTGTAATATGTCCTGTGTGTTGCTTACATCTAGTTCATTCATTACAAATCCTGTGGCAAACCAATTTCCTAAATCAGATTTTCATCATCTAGATTTTTTCTTGTTATAAAACTTAAAAAAAAATTTGGAACATTTTTTAATTCATGTTTCTTCTAAGGTTTTTATATCAGTGATTAATTTTAAATCAGAAATAATATAAATTTGAAATATTTTTAAATTTTCTATTTGTACAATAACAGTATCAGTTACAGTGTTAAAAAAAGAACATCTAAACTCTTCTACCGGAATATAATTTTTTTCTTTTTCGGAATCCTCTATTTTGGAATATAAACTTTTTCTTTTTCGGTTTTGTTTTTCAGTTAATTGTTCTGAAATATTCAAATTACGTGCTAGCACATTTGGTACGTCTAAAAATGTGTGTGTGTGTTTTTTTTTTCCCTTAAATTTCGGATTTCAGTTTTAATTTTATTGACAAAATTAAAAGCCGAGTCGATAACAATTATTTTTGCCTGAAATAGTTTATTGGCAGTGTTAATTTTTGACAATATTGTAAGCCATACTATTTAAACATAAATGACATTTCTTGTATTGAATCCAATAGACTTTTGGCTTCGAATACCGCTGTATTATCGTTACTTTACATTAATGGTTTTCAACCTTTTACGTTAAGGGAAACCCTTTGAGCTTACCGTTTTTGAAGGAACCCTTTGATCCAAGAGCAGAAAAAATAGGATATTAAAGTTCTATCGTACTAAAATTTACAAAATTATTATTGTATCTTTATTTTACCACAATACAAACATCTTAATAAGGTAATGAATGGAAAGGTAGCTAATTGTGTTTTTAGCTTTCTAAAACATATTCTATGAATAATAAACAAAAGCAGCAATATTTTAAATTATAACAAATTAATAATAGGAATATTTTTAATCGCTTGGCTGGCTGAGATTGTTTTTTATTGGAAAATGTTTTTATATACGTCTAAAATGATTGTAGAAATTTGCAACCTTATGTCCTCTTCAGCATCCAATATGTATCTGTATTTTGTTTTTGTCGCAGCATACGAAGAGAAAAATGTTTCGCATGCATTGGTTGAAACAAATGACATTAGATGTTTCACATTATTTTGGCAATTTCAGGATATTTTTTTTAATGTCAATCCAAAAATGCATAATATCAACTTGACTAAATTTTAGTTTCATCTGAGTGTCGGTTGATATATCAATTTAAGATATATCGACTGAGCCAAAGAACGGAGACTAATACATGATCTTATGTGTTTCGATTAATGTATTTGAAGCGCGTAAATTTTTCTAAATTTCAGCTTTTATTTTATCCATAAAATATTTATTTGTGTTTATTTTTACAAGTAAACTGCCTCTAAGAATTCGATCTTTTATAAAAATAAAAATTTTACTAAAATTTTGGCACTTTGATTATGAAAACAGTGATCACTTTCGGAACCCCCGTCAAAGTTCCAGGGAACCCAGTTTGAAGATGTCTGCTTTACATCAAAGCGACGAGTATGCCTCAATGTTATTCTCACTGGTTGAATTGTGCGTCCTTGAAGAAATCACAAAAATATGGTTAGAATATATCGTGGCGATAAATATACATGAGCACTCTGATTATGAAAAATTGAAAAAAAAAAAAAAAAAAAACCTTTATTTTTGAGAATTAAAGTGGAAAGGCAACAAGGAATTGAACTTGCAGAATCGGGTTATGAAGTTTTTAAATCTGCTTCCCGAAAGACGGAACAAATAAAACGGATAATTCAATCCACACAGCAAACAATTTTTTTTCCGATTGGAAAAGGGTGTGTGAAGTTTAGTGAAAATTAAGTTTATATTTTTTGTGAGAAACAACATAAAGTTAAAACTGGCTTTGGCTCCAAATATGCTTTTGAATCAAAAACAGTAAATTTTAAATAAAAGTGTTATAGTGTTTTAAAGTAGGACATAGAGTAAAGCATTGGAAACAAATGTCCATACTATAACTTATTCTTAAATTCTTATGTGTGTGTCCAGAACTATCTGTTAATAAAGGAAAATAAAGCAAAATTATCGGTAATGTTAAGAAGTAAAAGAATTTATAAATAACTATGCAAAAACAGAAAAAAATACGTGCTCGTTATTGCATGTTATATAATAAAGGGAGAAAAATATTTATGTAGGAAATACTAAAATAGTTTCCAATACCTCTCGAAAAAAAAAATTAATAATTTGAAGCAATATAAATCAAATATTGGACAGTAAAAAAGCTTTTTTTATTGATAACTAACCTCAAAACAAATTTATCTTAACACACATAACAAAGTCTAATTTCAATTTCAAACTTAGCTATTGTCATTAGAATCATTTCGTTATGTAGTAAGTAATCAATGAATATGTTCAATATTCTCATAGTCCAGCAGCTCTTCGACAGCTATTGTGTGATAAGCTGGCGCATTGTCGTCCATGAAAAGGAACTGTGGATCATAGCACCTCTAAAAAGACGCAAATACAAAAGGAGAATCTCGTTAATAAGCGGGCTCCGATGACTGAACCACCTTCGAAGATGTAAATGTTGGTACGGCAACCAAGCATGATGCCTCCTCCCCAAACGAGAACACTGCGAACTCCAAACCGGTCTCTTTCGATGATGTTGTAGAGTTATTGCGGGTTCCCCGCTCTCTCAGACGTGTACACATACAGAATCACTACTCAGACTAAATCTGCTCTTATCCGTAAGGCATAGGTTACCCCATTGATTATGTGTCACATTCTGGTGTTTCCGGTATCACAAAAAACGCCTTATCCGATGAGCAGGCGGTAAAGGTACGCACCACACAGGTCGTCATGCAAACAGGCCACCGCTGTGCAGCCTCTTGGCAGTGGTAAAACATGATATCGGTCGTCCAATCACCTGTGCCGTATGCTTAGCGATTTCTCCCGCTGTCAGCCATCTGTTCCTTCGGTCCTGTAGGGCATTATACAGGTTGCTTGCTGGTGTAGTTATTAATGGACGACCACTGTTAAACAGTCGGACAGCTGTTCTTGTAGTTTGAAATTCTCTCTAAAGTTGTAAAACGATGCTGTGAGCAATCCGAACTTCGCAGCCACACTTGTCATACTTCAACCTTCTTCTGTTCGACTTCAGGTAAAATCATCCAGATGCCATAACTCACCTTAGTTAGTCTCCTGATTGGTCTTTCTGTCCACTCTGCCTCTTTGATCTGTTGATATGCTAATTTTTCGACTTCGTTCTTAATTTTGCACGCCAGTGTATATATATATATATATATATATATATATATATTCTCTGAGATTACTTAATTATACATTCGAGTTTCTTCAATATTCTCGTAAAGAATTTAATGTTTAAAATCTTAAAATAATTTTAAGCAATTTAATATAAAATGTACATTAGAAATACTTTTGTATAATGATGTATACAATGATTGCATTTATTAATGTCGCACTTGGAAGTAATTCGAAAGCAATTGGTGACGGACGTCGTAATAGATTATGAAAGGCGTCTGTTTCCTAAAAACCGGTGCCATTATCTAGCGGCTGTGATATTACGGTGGATGATGTCACCAAAACAATGTTTATGCAAATCAGTGTTGTGTTTCGTCGAATTCAACGCTTTTTGAGAAACCACGTCATGTGGCTCCCATAGACAATGTTTTAATGACGTCATCCACCACACTAATGTGGATCCACCACAATAACATTGTTTATGGAAACCAGATGAAGCGATTTTCTAAAGAGCGTTGAATGCGAGTAAACCATATTACTGGTTTACACAGACAACGTTTTAGTGACATCTTCCAGCATATTATGATGGCCACAAGATAACAATGCCAGTCGCTTATGCGAATGCCAGCCATTCTTTTTAAAGTTCATTTTATATGTCTATGAACTCGGAGCGTAACATTTTTCATTTTGTTTTGTTAATAGTTTTGATTTTTGATATTGCTCCTTTAAAGGGTGAACGGAAGAGGACTAGTTTTTTACACTTCCAGAGCTGCTTTAAATTTCTACGAAATAAGAGTTATGTTATTAATAAGGAATATTAATAGCATGATATTCAAAATAATGCAATCCTTATTTAACTGATTTTGGCCTAGCAATAATTTTAGTAAATGACATAAATAATTTTAATATAATTTTCAACAGAAATTCAATAAACGGGAAGATTTCTTTGATGCTAAATGTCAATAATAACCTAAATAAATAGCATGCTTGTTTTGTTTTGTGTGTTTTTTTTTTTTTCATCCCATCCTTTACTAAATATCTTAAGTCTGATGCACCTTTAACACATTTAATAATAATGTAACTCTAAATGATGTGTTCTCGAATGGCGTTTCAGTTGTTGAAGTTTTTCAAATGTAGAAAGCTTTGTATCCGTGATTAAAAACTAACTTTATTTATTGAGAGCGTTGTTAAGTCAAATCCCGAAAATACCCTTATTTAAATATGCTTATTGTGATTTTCTCTCAGTAGCATATAAATTGTTGAAAATATAAGGGTATGTGAAATTACTAATGCATTATACAAATCTCATTAAAAAAAAGTCAAAATTTTCAGAATTGCAACTGAAAAAAAAAATTGCCTCAAGATCATATGAGTGTCTAAGAGGCTTTAAAATTCAAATCATCGAGAAAAAAAAAAACTAACTGTATAAAACAAGCTTCATAATAGCAAATACACAGATGTATAACTAAAGTTATTACTGAACCGTAATTTTCTGCGACAGTAGATTTCATGGAGTAGGATAACAATTATTTTAATTACCCCAAAATTCCGATTTTCGTGTTTTCTGCAAAATAGTTTGAGTTTACCTTTTATTTTATATTACATATTTTCAATCTTAAATTAATATCCAATTATTTTTAAAGAAAATTTTTCAGTGGAAATGCTTTTCATTTCTTTTCAAAGTCGCTAATGTACCCTGTTCAAAATAATGTTATACCTTTGCGAATGAATTTAATAGTTTTAGAAATATAATATAAATACGTTATTTACAGATAATTACCTTATCAATACCCTTTTTATTATACAAAAAGTCTTACGTTTTTTTTTTAATAGAAAAGATTTTATACAATTTTAATTGACATTTTTTTTTTTTTTCTTTTTCGCAATCGTAAATCGCGAAAATATGCTTTACTCTCAAATAAATTTAGAAAAAAACACAGCAGAATTTAGGGACAATTTTTTTTTCCCTAAATTTTACAAAGATAAAATCAAAATTCGAATTTCTACAACGTTCGGTTTGTTGGTTGAAATTAACATCAAATTCTCTAAGGCAACACGAGGTTTTTTTCAGGAGGAATTTTGTAATTTTCGCGATGCAACGATACCGATGTGGTACTTCACTCTCTTAAATTCCACATCATATCGCTTAAGGATATACAGATCATTTATCGCGCAGCTGCTGCCATTATTTCCCAGGACAAACTTTTAGTGTATTGATTCATTATTTTTAACGTCACACTTACAAGCAATATTGCGGTTATATTAAGCACGGACCTCATAATTTTGAGCCTTGATCAAGTTAAGAGGACTTACACTTGAGTTAGTACCTCCCTCTCCATATATCGACTCCAAGCCAACGGGAAGACTAGGAGCCGCGGCAGATTTAATGTGCATCAGCCCGTTATACGTCGGGTCGTTTTGGTGGTTTAGTTTAGTTTTTATTAACGTCGCACTAGAAGCAACACGAGGGCTATTGGCGACGGATCTCGTAATTTTGAACCACGGTCCAAGTGACGAGGACGACACCTGAGCTGGCACCCCCCTCTCCTAACATCCACACCACGCCAACGGGAGAACTTTGACCCCGAACAGATTTAATGTGCATCAGCCCCGGCTACACGGTGGGTCTTTGGCGGCTAAGGATCGAACCCGCGACTGAACGAAAACCGAGGGCCGCTAGTCCACGACCTTGACCACTAGGCTACCGCGGCCCGTCGTTTTGGTGGAATCAGGAGCAGAAGCCATGATTCGACGGAAAGAGTGCCGGCCGCTAGCTTGCGACCATCACCACTCACGGCCACGAATCTTTAATTGAAGAAATCGAAGTGATCGATGTTCTATTGAACTAGAAGCTCGATTAGAACATCACTGTTAAGTTCAGATGATGAATAATTATTCTTTTTTCTAAAATTCGGGTATTTTCTAAGTCTAATTTTATCATATCTGATAAATTACATCTTATTAAATTAATAAATATTTATTGGCAAAACACTTATTTTGTGCTTCACATATTGTACATTAATTCAACAAGAAAAACCTGCTCACTTCATTATTTCATAAAGCAATTTCTATTGAATCACTAAATAGAATTTTTTAAAAAAATTTTTAACACAGCCAGTTATACAGTTTAAATCTGCATGTAATACGGAATATTGTATATCAACCTCCCTTCCTCTTCTTCAGCTTTCTCTTTTCTTCTAACTTCTTGGCGTATGCTCACATTAAGAGAATTTAAAAATATGTCTCATTTAATTTCTCTTTAAAAAACTCTCACTGTTTCAGTTCTGGTATGATTATGTTATGCTCACATCTAAACTTAAGGTCTCATTCTAAGCACAAAAATGCGTTTTACAAATATGCAATATCCCAAAAAATGCATATGGTTGAAAACAGATATATATAAGCACATAAAATTATCTTTCTTAAAGCAGTTTGTATAAATGATTTTATTTATCACATATCATTTTAAGGTAAAAGATTATGATGGAGAGGAACGAAAACTACTTCACTTCTAGAGAATTATATCACTTAAATTTTTCTTTTATTTTCAAAAAAAAGAAAAGAAAAGGAAAATACATATGTACTTACTTGTAATGAACTCAAACTACCAATTATATATTTTCGTTCAACATAATACTCATTCATGAAGATACGATCACAAAATTGTACGTAGAATATTTCAAGCAGAGCAAAAAATTGCCACGAGGGGTATGAGGAACACTCGGTTTTCCTTCAATACGCAAGTTAATAGCTAAGAAATAAGGGTGACATGAAATTCCTATGAACATAAAACGGTTTCTATGGTTACCCTGGTAGTCAAAGAAAAATGTTGAATATATAGCGTGATATGGGAATATTATTGATTGCTCTAAGGCAATACCTAAAGACGAGTAATGAACGAGTTAACTCAGGAAATATCGACGACGAATAAAAGAAGTTGCTTAACCCTGCGTCAAATACAATACGCGCAGGAAAAAGCGATTGCTCCGTCAATAATTTTAAGAAAACCATTTTAAATTTCTTGTAGATTTGATCGACAAAAAAAAAGTTTTCTTTCTTCCTTTCCTCAGTTTTACTTTAAATCTTTTAGAAAATAGTTCGGTCCATAAAAGTATTTTTTAAAAAAAATTACTGATGATGTGCAAGTAAAAAATTCATTGGTGATCAATATGTAAATTATTATCAACAGAAAGTAGTTTTTTTCTTTTTTTCTTCTTTTTTCCATTTCCTACAGTTTTATTTGATGTCTATATCCATTCACAACTCAGACAACTAAATAAATGCACTGGTGTTCCAAATAAAAACAATTTTCAATTATGGCTGATTATCTCGAGAATGAGAGAGTAATTGAAAGTGAAGTTTAATCGCACAAGAGCCAAATGTGGCTATGCTGCGCCTAAATGGATGTAACTGTGGTCTGGATGCTTGAAAAAAAAAATGATAAAAAGTTTGACAAGGAAGGTCGAAAATAGAAAAGGATCGCTAGGGATACCGGGGCGGGTCACTCGTGTTTACCAAAGATAGAAAATCCCATAGGAAAGGAAAAGATGATTGGGGTGTTTCGGAGTCATGATGCCGCACCTGCCTAAAGACAAGCCCCTGATATAATCCCCAGGAACAGGGGGCCTGGCTATACCCCCAGACATTGGGTACCCATTTAAGTCGCGTCTTACGAGAAGTATGAGCTACAATGGGACAATTCTTTCACATCCGGGCACTACAAGGGTGAATTATCTCGAGGACTGGATAGTTTCGTGAAATATGTATAAACATACGAAAAGGTGATATAATACCAAAAAAAAAAAAAAAAAATCAACATTTACTCGTACAATACAAAAGCATGACCCTACGAACGGCTCATCAGCGCAGGGAAGTCTAAAAGAGATTACAAGAGTTAACAAAAAAATTAGGTTGATTCCTTCTGGCAGTTATAAAACACTTTCACAGCGAAAATGAATGAGTCCCTGTAGCAATTGGTTTCGCTACTTTAACAACGCTGTTTTCAGTTTCTGGCTGGTTCTGAGGGGGGGGGGAATTGAGATTGCCCTCTCAAGGTCATTTCAAATATATTCTGTAGAGTTAAAGACTGAAGATCTGGCAGGTCAGTCCATCTTGCGAATATCCTTACTTTCAGAAATTCATAAAGAGCCACATTTGATCGAAAATGGAAATTTATTAAAATGAAATGGCTTACTGTACCCATGAAAAGCCGAACATTGATTTCATTCCTATATTTCACAGTAGTCACAAAGTTTCTGTCAAAAGATATGGAGATCTATGAGCCTTTTCGGCTGGTAGTATTCTTTTCCTCGAGGCGGAAGAGGACAATCGTCCTTGAGTGCCGCGGCATTTCAAACCTTCAACTATTGAGTACGAAGAGAAATTGTCGGGTCGCTTCTGCGGTGCTCTTATGAACTAAACCAAAAGGGATTTCCCCTCCGGCTAAGTGAGTGAGTGACTGTGGAGTTTTATGGCGCAAGAGCCAAAGCAGGCTATGCTGCGCCAAACATTTGTTAAAATCAATTAAAATCAATTATTTTGAAAATATGAAACAAACACAAGTTGATAAAAAAGAGAAAAAAGTTAAAACTTCAAATGTGGTGTAAAAGGACAATGTGTTTTAAAAAAACAAATAAGTTATGAGGGGTTTCATCCACCAAGTCAAATAGGTTCAAAACTGAAGAATCAAAGAAAATACGACGATGATTATGAAAGAGCGGACAGTCAATTAAAATGTGATGAACAGTGTAAGGGACATGACAGGAAGAACACTCGGGAGCCCCCTCCCCAAACGAACAATGTTTATGAGGGAATCGAGTATGTCCAATGCGAAAACGAGTCAGTCTGACATCTGCTCATCGCATTGGAACTACAGGCCATTCTCCAACGATAGGCATCATCGAGTGTAGCTTGTTATTGTGTTGAAGATTCTATTATTTCTGTCGTTTCTGATGTATAGAATTTAAAATGAGACGTCTGATATCATTCAGCGGGACTGCGAGCTGCAGAGAGTTCGATACCAAACGTGCAGCCGAGTCCACTTGTTTATTGTCTAAAATACCTACATGACTAGGTATCCAACAGAATTTAATAACATAATCCCTGCAGTAAAGATGACAAATATTGTCAGCATTGTCAACCACTACAGGATGACTGCGATTGTGCAGATGTACCAATGTTTCCAGGACGCTCCTGTTATCAGTATATACTACGAACTTTCGAGAACTGGATTTCTCGACTAATCTGAGTGCGCAATAAATGGTGACAGCTTAGCTTCGGCAGTATATATACTGCAGGACGCGTCGAGCTGGTAGCTGTGCCTGATGTCATTCGAAACAACACCACAGCATTTCGATCCATTCGTGAAGATCGGAATAAAATTCGTGCACTGACTACGATGGAAAGCAAAGAGGCGTTGGAAAATAATTAGACATGTGGTGCTTTTGCTCTATGAGGCAAAGGGGTTATGATAGGGGAATCTGGAAAGGGATCTTGGCGTATTCTTGACCGCTGTTGGACACTTAAGCCATGTAGGTTGAGTGCCTCGATGATATATTTCATTCTCTTTGAGAAAGGACGAATGCAAGATTGTCGAGCATCGTACAGTCTCTGTAAAGATGAACTGATGTGTATCGATTGAAGAGAATGAATCTGAGTGGGTGAGTGAGTGAATGTAAAGTTTATTGACACAAGAGCCAGGTATGACTATGCTACGCCAAACAAGATTTAACTGTGGTTAGACGTCAAGAAATTGAAACAAAAAAGACAAAATTGGTTGACAAGAAGGAAGGTCGAAAATAGTGAAGGATAACTAGGGTAACCCAGGCATGCGTCACCTGTGTTTACTAAAGACAGTATACCCAATGGAAAAGAAAATGATCACAAGGTGGCCTCGGAGTTATGATTCCAGTACTTGCCTGAAGAAGGCAAGTCCCTGAGGTTCCCTGACATAATCCTCAGGTTCAAGGTTTTTGGCTATACCCCCAGACGCTGGGTACCCATTTTAGTCGCCTTTTACGACATGCATCAGCTACAGTGGGACTATTCTGTCATTCCCGGTCACCACACGGGTCTGAAACTGAGTGGATGACATGCGATAAAAATAATTGAGAGACAATTTCTTACGTCGCAAAGCCAAAGTTTACTGGTTACAGTGCACATAGTGACTCTGCACGGGTGACGTTCAAAACGCACCACAGCAGATTCTCAGAGCATTATGGTGGACTGGTCAAGTTTCCGCAAGGTGGTTTTGCAAGCAGATCCGTAAACGATACATCCGTAGTAGATCCGGGACAGAAGTACCGACTCATGCACCTGGAATAAAGAAATTCGATCTGCACCCCATGTGGTGTTGGACAACACCTTCAAGATTTTGAGAGATTTCTCACACTTCTTCCGTAGATGTAAAATATGCGGAATGAAAGTGAGTTTGCGGTCGAAAATTACTCCAAAGAAGCTGACGTCGGGGATAACGAGAATAGATGTATCACGGAATGCGAAAGTCAGGATCGGGGAGAAGACCCCGTTTCCTACAAAAATGCACGCAACTACTCTTCTTAGCGGAGATACTATTCCCATTTATGTCACACCATGTAACCAGGTTATTGACTGCGATCCGACGTCGTCGCTCAAAGAGACGCATTGACAATCCTTCGTTGAAATCTGCAGCTCGTCAACGTTCAATGATACAGGAACAGATGGTAGGAAATGAGAAGGAATAGAGGAAATATAACAAATAAAAAGAGTAGGGTTCCGAATACTCCCTAGAGTGACTCCTTCAAAATGAATAAAAAAAGGCAAATTGCCTCTCAGACCATAACCGTAAAATGTGCACAGTATCCCATAGTGCCAAGTGTGGTCATATGCCTTTTCGATATCAAAGAAAATTGAAACCAGATGATTCCACCGTACGAAAGCAAAACGTATCTGACTCTCGAGCAGAAGGATGTTATCTAGAGTTGATCTTCCTTTACTGCAGGCACTCTGAAAGGGAGGAATGCATTGATTTTTTTCCAATTGATGTACGAGATGGGCATTGACCATACGTTCAAGGGTCTTACAAAGGCAACTCGTCAGAGCGTTAAGTCTATAGTGGAGAGGGTTCTTTGGATCCTTACCAGGCTTCAGGATAGGAATAATGATTGCTTTCTGCCACTGACTAGGAAACACTCAACTGCCACTGACTAGCTAAATGCTCCCTCCATATTCGGTTGAATAGGCAGAGGAGATTTACAAGTGAATCCTCGCTCAAGTGGCGAAGCATATCGTAAGTTATACCATCCAGAGCCTGGAATGGTATTGTGAGCCAGACACAGCCTTTCTCAATTGCCACATGTCAAAGTCACATTTATAAAGGAGCAGTTGCCGACTTCTGAAGTTGATGGGTGTCTGCTCAGTAAGATTCTTAGTCGCTAAAAATGAAGCACTATATGAATCGGACCTTGACACACTAGCAAAAGAGTGGTCAATGACATTGGCCACTCTTTTGTTAGTATGAATGCAAATCAGGTGACAGGTGAAGAATGCACAGCATTTGCAGTTTCCAGTATCGGGATAGAAAATTCCCGATGTAGGGAGTTTGCAGCTATTACCTTTCTCCATAACTGTTGACTTGTCGTATACGATGTGATGGAAGAGACATACCTGATCCAAGATTCTATCTGACTATGACGTCTTACTCTCCGAGCAAAAGCCCTTGCCTTTTTAAACGCTGTAAGGTTTTCGGTTGTGGGATATCGTCTGAAGATACCCCACAGTTTCTTTTGTTCCCTGTAGGAAGATTGACATTCTTTATTCCACCATGGTTTACTCATTTTCCTCTGTAAATTTTCTATTGGTTCAAATCCATTTGTGACACAGCATCGTTAGATGGCAGGTAAATGCAACAGACTGGATTAATGTGTGAGTATGAATTCCACAGCCACTGCCCTGAATAATGTGGCCAGTGTAACAACATTGTGAGGATAATTTTGTGATGCCAGGATGCAAACATCTCCAGAAGATGATGCGACATCAACATCCCGTCGTATACAGTGATATTCACGCACTCGGTTATCATATTACGCTTCAGAAAAGTCTCCTGAAGAGCAACACGGGCAAGTTGGTGCGTAGTTATTATGGATTTGAGATCCTCTAGTCTGGATTGTAAACCGCGGCAGTTCCAGGAAACAAAAGCCATTAAATATGAGCACTGGAAGTGGAGGATCCTGTTTCCAGGCCTCCCATGGAATCATAATCTTCGGGCGATGGGTGTAAAACAACCGCATCATCGTCAATAACTCGAGGGGGGTTGCGAGGAAAGCTGTTCGCAAAAAAAAAAATCTGCTGCGAAGAACAGCGTTCCTCGCAGCAGATTTTAATTTGTGCCTCTGAAAAACTTTTGACCTGGCCAATGGCCTTGTCTGGTTAGCCTTAGCAGAGGAAGGGTTTTTATGAACATTTATTTTGGATTGCTAGATCGAAGTGGTATGCTGTGTGGTAAGGAGAGGTTCAGAAAATTGAGTGCATTTAGAAACGTTCGTAGTCTGGGTGGCCGTAGCGTAACTGATTCCCTGTACAAGGGTACGGGAAGTGACTACACTGTGACCCTCGGGATTCGATAGGTTCTGGAAAGACTTCACAGTAGAGCGCGTGTCAAGTGTCCCCAACACGCGTTCTTGGAATGGCCATATCGCTGACAATTGAAACATCGTAGAGGGTTTGGAATGTATGGTTGGACGGAGAGTCTGAGATATGCGGTCTGAACTGTCTGTGGCAGGGTAGGATTCGAAAAGGTGGTACTTAGTATTAAGCACCTTACCGTCTCTCCTAATCGTTATCCTCCGGACACCACAAACTTGCTAATGACACATTCAGTAATTCAATTGAGGTTACGACGTCCCGGTAATTCAGATTTCTATGTAGTGAAGTTGTCACAGGATAACGTGCCAAGATTTTTATATTTATAACAAGTTCTGCTTGTTTTGAATTGCAGACTTCAATTAAGAGGTCCCCAGAAAGAAATTTCTTTATATCCTGAAAAGTTCCTATCATATCTTGAATTCCTTTTTGAATTAAAAACGGCGATATTGCAAAAATATAAGTGTTTCTTTTTATAGGGAAGAAACGGAAGTTAGTAATCTTGGTACATATGTCTGAGGTTTATAAATGTTCATTTTCAGCATTACCGGAAACATGACGTTCAACATGGTCAGCCCATATTTCACTATTTGAAATAATAAGATTTTATTACAGCTTTGGGAACCAAAATGGAATTTTCTTTATTTGTCGTCATAGTGCCTTAAAAAAAACACGGATTAGCTTCCAGTTCGTTCGGGCACCCGCCAGACCCCATCTTAACACCCTTTCCTAATGTGGAAATGAGTAACCTCCGGAGAATTCTTCAAAGCTGGACAATGTGAACTGCCCCCATTATGTGCCCAGACAAGAGGCACGGGTCCAAGGCAGAAGCCAAGGAGAATTTCTCGAAATGGGAGGGAAGTTACACCATCCAGCTATCCGCAAATAAGGCTCTCAACCTCTAGGAACATTTTAAGGATGACGTTACGAAACTGTTACCAACGGTGCATGCAACTCTTCTCCCTCAGACCCTTCCCCAACCAGGATCTTTTCCAATCGTAACCAAGCGGTTTCCAAACAAGTACCTCCACTTAAGGGTTACTGGGGGCCCGTAATGCCAGAGCTAGGCACGCAGGAGATAGGTATTGATACGCCATCAGCCTTCTAATGTGTTAGTAGGGACAGCACAAAGTTTTGTTTTTATATTTTTAAAGATTTTTATTTATTTATTTTTATAATACAAAAGGTAGCACAGACGCAAAAATGAAATAAAACTATGTTAGAATAAACTGTTTTCCGCTTGATATCACAAAATATCAAGCAGAAAACCTCTTAAAACAAGACACATGACAAAGAAAAAAAAGGGAAGGAAGAGGGGGAAAGATCGCTGAGGTACATCAAGGTCTTGATGCCCGCACTCATCTGAAGGAGATGAGCCCCCCTGAGGGGTCCCCTCCGGCTAATTATAAAGGTGTTTTAACTTCTGATGTTGTTGAAGCCATCTGCAGTTTACTCCTCTTCCAGTCTTTTCGTGATGATATGAAAAGGAACATTCTGAACCACATTTTAGAGAAGGCTGTTTTTCCAGCCATTACTGCAATCGGGAGACACCTCCTCCCTATTGTATTGAGTTTCACTTTGAGCAGTTCCCACTTGACGTCATCGACCGTCTCGAGTTGAGATAATGCATCTATTTGACGTAAACGCCGTATCCGGTATATAACCAGTTGTGATTTGTGTACGGTTATCTTAGACGCACAGAGGCAAGTTTTTGCATGGGGGCCATATGCAACCAGATATAGGATGCGCTGCTATCTAGTGTTCAAGTTTGGGACACCACTTCAGCGGGTAATGTTTTCTGACCCATGGCGAGAGAGGTAGGCTGACTTTGAATGCCGGCGACGTTTCGAACTCTAAAACCCCGGATCCGAAAAAAAGTTGTCAGTCGCTTTTTGCAATGCTCTTATTAACTAGACCAAAAGGGGTTCGCCCTTGGGCTAGTTATTAAGATGTTTTAACTTCTATCCTTGTCGAAGTGAAATCAGCTGTCGCAAGCCCGTTTGACATGACTGCCCAGGCCATCAAATCTACATTGCCATTCTGGTCTAATTCTCGAGGGCTGGAGGATGTGTAGCAAATCCTCGATTCCGTCCAGATGAAAGTGTACTGATGAGCTATTCGATTTCTTTTATTAATTACCTAGAGGACTCTTTATAATTTAAATTATAAATAATAATAATAAAATCTCAATCCAAACAAATGAAACGTGATTATGCAAATGAGACTAAAGAAACGTAATGAGATGATAGTGAAAAATGGATATATAAGATATGCTATGCCAAAGTGCACAGAATTTACTTGTGCATGTGTGAAATCTAATATCATACAGTAGGAGCAAAGGTACAACTTTTGACTTGTAAAAGTTAAAGCTTCACTGCAACTACATAATCATAATTGGAATGCAGTAACAAGGCAACGAACTGATAGAGCATTTCCCTTCATAAAGCAAATAATGAATAGGCTCGCTATCAGTGACTTTTATTTGATTGAAAATTAATATATCTGTGCTTAGAATATAAGTTAGGGTCTTTTAGTTTTTAACTTAAGATGACAAAAAAGTTAAGTAATAGGCAGGAGTTACAAAGGTATGTCAAGAATCTAAACTTAACTGTGAATAGAATGATCTCCCACTAATTCCTACTAAAGTATCTATGCTCTCTGCATCAAGCTTAACAGGTTCTTCTGTCCATAAGTGAATAAGAC
The DNA here is from genome assembly GCA_019974015.1 of Nephila pilipes. Classification (NCBI taxonomy): domain Eukaryota; kingdom Metazoa; phylum Arthropoda; class Arachnida; order Araneae; family Nephilidae; genus Nephila; species Nephila pilipes. The sequence continues at coordinate 221,608 of BMAW01037828.1, forward strand.
ACAAACAGCAAGTCGTTTTGAAAACACATGTAACCTACTGGAAACAGTAATGCTAGAAATTTCGGTTATCTATGTCTGGGTTGGACAGCCGAGAAGCTATTACTCTTTCCTTATGTCTCACTATAATGAACATATATAGAATTTGGTCATCCAATTTCTTGAACAACCTTGTGCAGGACTTCTTTTTCCAATAGTCTCATTCAGCTGTCCCTATAATTTTCTTTTTATTATTAGGACTTCATTAAAGTATCTAGCAATCTGCATAAGACTGCTTCTCTCAAATAGTTCCTCACCTTATTCCTTTATCCAAATGTTGCTGGTTACTCATTTTAATGGTCCGCTTTTGGGTGGGTGAGGGTTTTATTTTAGTAAAAAAAAAAAAAAAACATTACTACTTTTCTTTCAAAAAAAAAAAAAAAAAAAAAAAAAAAAAAAAAAATCAAGGTGTGAAAACAAATGAATAGTGGAAAGTGGCATGTACACTAAAAAAACAATCCATGAAAAATTCAAGATCACAATTCATAGAGTTTTCAACAATTTTTTCCCCTGATTATACTTCCAAATAAAATTATGATAATTCAAAATTTTAAATAATTTCAAGCCTAGTAAATTTTTAACACAAAAGACAATAGAAAATGGATGGCAAAAGTTGGTTAGTTTGAATTAACATTGCAGTGAAGTCTATTCAAGGGCTACACTCATAATTTTGAAAAAGTTAAATTACGAACTACAGAAAAGAAACGAAGACAAAAATTTCTCTTAATAACACCACATAATAAATATGCATGAATTGCATATCCAAAAAAATTAGAATTTAGTTTCTTTTAGGTAATCTTATACACTTTATCGCGTACTTGAAAAAAAAATCTGATCTTAGTTTAGGAATATTAATAATGCATGTAACAAATTTAAAAAGCTAATTATGAATGCAAAGTCATGATTCTGAATTCTGCCTTTTGTAGTCAATAACATTTATAATTTTGAATGTCTGTTAATAAATATATAAATTCAGATGCTTCATTTCTTAAAAACAATTTCAAATACTAGTTTTGAAATTATGTAATTTCAAATAGTTGTTTTGAAACATACATTTTGAATATTAAAAAATATTTTACAATAAACAAAAATAAGTTATTGGTCTACATTAAGTGATGACCTTTCAAACTAGCTAAGAAAATTTTGGACAGAATGATGAAATTTATGAGAAAAAAATGTTATCCTTTAAAAACATCTCAAAAAGTTCTTTATTTAAAAAAATAATAATTTACATTGAATTGATAAAGAACTGACTTTTTGAATTTTGGGGGAAAGATTCAAAACAGTTCAATCTGTAACAATTTGTCACAGATTCAAAACTCAATAACTCTCATCATGACATATGAACTAAGACAATGAATGAAAAAATAAAAAAATCATGGAACACAAATTAAATAAAAAAGGGAACTTTATTACAAAAATTAAGCTATTTTAATTAACCAGGTCTTCAATAAATCAGCAACTCCACCTTCAGATTCTAATGCACTGCATTCCACAAATTCTATTTTAACAGTTTTCAAATCAGAAAATTGGAAATCTTTGCCTTTATGACCCACAAACATTTTATCTCCAGAGTCAGATATTGATGCCAAGCGCCCAGTTTGAGTAATACGTAAAGTATTTCTGAAATATTCAAATACATAATGGTGGTTTAAAGTAAAATAACATAAACAAGTAATTTTTAAATATTATTAATAAAATAATAAAATTAGAATAATAGTTTTATCTTACTTGATAAGATTCCAAATAATTTGAAATCCATTTTTAATTTATAATAGAATTACTGTTGATTCTTTAATACACACACACAAAATAAATAAATTTAATTACAATATTTCTTGAATCTATATCATTATAAAAATATAATTTTCGAAACATATACTATAATTTTTTTTCAAATTTCGTAAAAAAAAAAAAAAAAAAAAAAAAATATATATTTTTTTTACTTTATAAATATTTTCATTGTTTATTAACTTTTCTAATCAGATTCACTGCCATTCTTCCTAAAATTAGCTGCAGATTTCTTTTTTTTTCCCCTTCTTTTTTTTATCCCCTCCCCCCTTTTTTTTGGGGGGGGGGTTATATATCACTGAATATCAATAATTAGTCTTACATTTCTGATCTTTCAATTAATCACCAACCTCTAAGTCAGATATTTACAAACTTCATACTTTGAGGAACATGCTTTCCAAAAATAGTATAGAAGATGTGATACAGAATACAGAATGCCATGACTGTTGCTGACTATATTTTAAAAAAGTTTTGAAAAACTTATTTTTGGTATTATGGCCAAAAACTATCAACATTTATCAATTATTACAATAGAACTTAATTGATGCATCCATAAAAGAAAATAATTCAAATACATAATAAAAGAAACAAATATTTAATGCATTTATTTGAAATTATTCAACATGACATTAAATAAGCCTTTATACTAAATTAGCATATTTTATACTGATATACTCCTACCTGCTAATCCCTTAAAAGAAAAAGACAGGGAGTTATTCAATAGTAATTTAAGTGCTTGCCTCTGCATGTAACTTTTAATCCCACACACAAATTATAAAATTTTAGTAGTACCATTTCCCTTGATAGCCAGACCCCTTTGGTTGTCATTAGGGGCACACTTACAGCACAACGGTACGTTGACAACATTCTGAGACCTGTTTTGCTACAGTTCCTTTTGCAGTACCCTGGCCATATTTTTCAGCAAGATAATACCAGACCACATATGGCATGTGTTGCTATGAATTGTCTTACAGCTTGTCAAACACTTCCTTGGCCAGCCAGATCTCTCTCCAATCGAGCATGTCTGGGATATGATGGGAAGGCGACTGCATCAACCATGGAATGCTGATGACCTAGCCTGACAATTGGTGCAAATTTGGCAAAAAATACTGCAAGAGACCATCAGGGAGCTTTATCACTCTATGCCACGTAATGTAGCAGCTTGCATTTAAGCTAGAGATGGCTCAACACCTTATTGAGCTCATTACTTTGTAACTATGTAACACTGAAATAAATCATTCAGTTTTTCTGAAATTTTAATCATTTTCTATTCTGTACATAATTTTCCTATCCGCCAATTTTTGTCTCCATCGGACAATTCCTCCATGGTGTGTCATTTTTTTGTTACAATGTATATAGAAGAATATTTGTAACTCTGAAGCTCGTAAATCAATATGCAGGTGATGAGTAAAAGAGAAAAAATTTCAATTAAAGGGAAAACATTTCCAACTGAAATTGATATTGTTTATTTATTTAATATATAGTCGTAAAAAATATATATATATATTTTTTTTTTAAAAAAAAGGAAACAGTCAACAACTTTTACAATTTTCGCTGCAGTTGAACACAGATGGTATCGATAGGAATGGCACAAAATGAACTAAATTATGATGTTAATTGATCAAATAACAATCCATAATTAACTTTTAAGAAGAGCTTATTATCCATATGATATCTTATTTCGCATAACAAAATAAACCCAAATTTCAGAGAATTCAGCCAAGAAGTTTCTCAGTCATGAGCATTTAAAAAATTGATAAATATAGTTACAAAAATCAATGAAAGGTAGCACAATAAAAGTTTTAGATATGATGGTAGAGTTTAATAATGCAAGAGCCAAATGTGACCATGCAAACCAAACATGATATAACTGTGATCTAGATGTTTGAAAAATGGAAAAAAGTAAAAATGAATCGACAAAAGGGTCCAAAATTGAAAAGGATCACTGGGATATCCCTTGGGGTGCAAAAGTTTTAGATATTTGGTTTTCTCTTATCAAAAAACTTTTTTTTATGTGTAAGAGAAAAATTAAAATTTCAAGCAATCTCCACCAATAGTTTCAGAAATATTTAATTTTAAAATTATGATGGGAAATCACACAGTCTTAAGAGGTCATATACTAGTATATAATGTTTGATTATCATTCCACATATAAGAATGCAGTATTTGAAAGCAGAAAAATAAGAAAATAATCAAGTAAATGACTCTTTAACAAGTTTTCTAATATCACCAAAAATATTGAATTTAAATAAAATTCAGCAAATAAAGCAATGATTACAAAAAAAATTATCTACGTGAAAATTATTTAATCTATTAACTTCATAATTAAGTTCCTTTTGAGCCACTAAGCCATACCAATTTTGCCACCTGTGAAGAGAATTCTGAAAATTATGCATTTAAGCCTTGCAAATGGATTTGCACAATATCAGCATATGTCACTATTTCAAAGAGGATGCACAATTATGCTAATGAAAGCAGGTGGTGAATTTAAAGGATTATTTGATATCTAGATAAAGTGATGCCCCATATAATGATGTTGAAGGAATAATAGGAACATGGCAGAACAAGCATCAAGAAGGCTGCAGTCAATTTAGACAGATGACAGAGGATGAGAACAAAGCAAAGGTTATAACTCAACAATTGAATAATTTGATTAGAAATTCACTGTAAGCTTAAATCCAAATCAAATTATTTGATTCTTTTGAAATTGTAGTAATTTATTTTCGTTTATATGTACATTAGTCTATTGATTTTCATTCCTATCTCAAACTTATCTGTCTTTTAGAGTGGTCTGACACATATATGGTAACAATGTTGACAAATCCACGATTTCTGGATAGTACCAAATTTCAAATGATACGTGTCAAAATTTCCTGACATTCTGACAATTAGTTTACAAGTGGTTTTAGTGACCTCAGTTTTATAATATTCAAAACAATGCATAAAGCAACTGTTGAAGCCAAATAGTGGCTTGATAAGCGTTATGGAGGCTCTGCAGCAGAAGGAAATCAACTACTAATGACTGTTAAAATGAATTTAAACGCAGTCGTAAAAACACCAATGATGATTAAAGCTCTGGTCGCCCAAAATGGGCAGTTTTTGTGGAAAATATAAAAAACGGCCAAAAAATAGTTTTGGAAGACTGTAAAGTGAAGTTGTGCAATATAGTTGACTCCTTACAGAGATCAGAAGATTGTGTGTTTACAATTTTACATGAAAATTTGAGTAAGCGTAAGTTGCTTTCAAAGTGGGTGCCGCATTCTGACAATTAGTTTACAAGTGGTTTTATAACCTCAGTTTAGTCACACTAGACCAAAAACAACAACGCATTGGCAATGCATAACACTATTTAGAGTTGCTAAAATAGGATCAAAAGAATTTCTCCCATCAGTATAAACAATGGACAAAACATTGATCCACTAGTACACACCTGAATCAAAAAGATAATCAGGTGATTGGACAGCAACCAACAAAAGTAATCCAAAACCAAAAACTCAAAAGTCAACTGGAAAATATATGGCATCTGTATTTTGGAATAAGCAATGGTATTTTGTTTGTCAATTATCTTGAAAAAGATAAAACAATCAATAGCAAATATTACATTTCATTATTAGATAGATTGAGTGTAGAAATCCAAGAAAAAAATAGCTCCACATGTGAAAGAAAAAAAAACACTGTTCTACAAAGACAATGCCTCATGTCATAAGTAGATGAAAACAATGGTTAATTGATTGAATTATACTTTGAATTGCTTCTTCACCCAAAGATACTCCAGGGAAACAAATTTAGTTTAAATAAAGAAGTGATTGCTGAAACTGAGACCTATTTCGAGAGCAAAAAGAAATCATTCTACAAAAAAGGCATAAAAAAGTTATAGGAGAATTAGAATGAATGTATCACTCTTGAAGAATATACTGAATAAAGTTGAATTTCTAAAAAAAGGTGACTGTAATTGAGTGATATATTAATCTATTAAATGTAGATTTGCTAGCCATTTATTTAACATAAAAACTATAGACTTTGGAAAGTTTCATTGTAATTTAAAATGTATAATGCCTATTTAATATAATTACGAAAGCTACTTTAAAAAATATAGCTTGCTTTATCATTATTTGTTACAAATTTAAAATATTCTCTCTCCGTATGTGTCTGTGTATATATATGTATACATACACATAGGATGACTTTTAATTACTCTACAGCTTTTAACTGGACTAACTCATGAGTCATAACAGATTACAAACATTTTTTTAATAAAAATTACATAGTAAGAAAAAAGTTCAATATCTTTTCTAATTATCTTAGCTACAGTGCAATTAACTTGCCAGTTTATGAGTGGAAGCAATTAGCTCATTTGCAATGATTGCTCTTACTATATCAATCATGCCTTTGCACCATATTTCTATTTTAGATTATCTTTAACATGACTAACCCATTAAATTTACCAATAAAGTCTCTCACCTAGAAGGCTCAGATCAATTTCCGAATGTTGAAGACCATTTACAAAAAAATAATGTTGCATTTTAACCACAAAAATACCAATTTTTAACAAAAATATGATCTTTTGAATATGATGTTTTGGGAGACATTTTGAAATAGCATAGAACTCACCCTAAGCTAATTCCTTTCATGCCCTCTCTCACTATAGGCATTCATATAGTGAGGCTCTGAGAAGCTATTTAGTTTTAAGTCGCAAGTTAATTACAAATCACCTGCATATATATATATATATATATATACACACACAATGCTTCCTTTGGCCCATAATACTTCAATAAAACGTTGACAAATTATTTTGATATAAATATTTTTAAATAACTTAAAGTTAGAAATCATTCTGTATAATATCCTTTTTAAAACCATTATTTAAACAAGTTGATAAATGTTCCTGCTCACATGTTATGAAAATTGAAGCTTTCAATACTCACATTTCCTTCTCTAATTGAGATTGAATGACCTTTGCACTTTTAGAAACAGCATGATCTGTAAGATAAACATCAATTTTTAGATAATAAAATGAAAATTACTTATGATTTTTTTTTTCGAATTTGTTTATTCCTATGGAATAAAGTTATGGGGTTCCTATTTAAGAGAAATTGAATTTTACTCCTTCATCTTAATTTAGGGAAGAGAGTACTTAATCTAAAGGAAAAGTTTCTTAAGATTAATTTTCTGTCCTAATAAGAAAGAGCACAAAAACGCCTTGTAAAGATCATGATAGTGAGACAATGCCAGCCAAAAGAGTCGATTCTCAGAGAAATACCAAAGTGATTGGGCGAAAAGGAGGCACAGCCTCGAATGCGCCATCACGCAATTGGTTTCCATGGAGAACTGAGAGATGTGGGTGTGGTTTCAGAAGCACATCTTACTCAAGATGATTCAAATTTTAAGAGATGAGGGAATTGAGTTAAAACACCACATAGGTTTTAAAAGATGAGGTAATTGAGTTAAAAAATTTGTACAGTATTAAAATAATTCCATAGATTACATAGGTCTTTTAAAGAAGAATGAATTTGTTTGAAAAGATTAAGGAGAAACGCTAGAGGTTGAAAATTATTTAGAAAGGAGTAGACAGTAAGAAGCTGATACTCATGCTGCCCTCTATAGAGAGAAATAAGCTATAAAGACTGAATTTATTAATAAATTCCAATGAAATTATGTGGAAAATAGTTCCACTTATAGAAATTGAAGAAAATTAATTATCATACTACAAAATACAGTTGCCCATTGTGGCAATTTATTTTGGGGTGAGGAATTATTGAGTGAAGTCAATGAAAGTTTTGAAAAATAAATTGTTTGAATCCCTAATATTTTAAATTAAGTCCTGCAGATTCTTTTAAGAGCCAAGAAGTGGTGATAATTATGATCCAAAGCTGCTCTAAGCGAATTTGTTTATGTGTATTTGTTCTACTTTTTCCAAAATAACATTTCTGTTGAGATCTAATAAGGCAACATTTATAACACACAAATAAAACTTATCCTCACAATGTTCAATAAAAATGTAATCACATCGTAAAAATGTGAAAATACAGAAGTTTTAGCTTTACATAAATACTTAAAATAGTTAATTTTACAAGTTTCTTCAATATGAACAAATAGCATTTATAAAACTCTTAAAACACATAACATAGGCATTGAGAGGCATATTGTGTTAACATATGCCTCTCAATGCCTATGTTATCACTTATCACATGATATATTTGAATATTAAAAAGAAAACTATATAAACAGCAATTATGTAATAAGCTAAATAATATGTTTATCATGTATTTAGGCAAAAAGTAGAGAAAAGTTATTTTAAATAAAACATCAAAATTATTTGATATGTAATTGAAATACAGTTAAAATCAATAAATACTTAATATTACAAACTTGATGCAATCCTTACATAAAACATTTTTATTCCTAATATTAAGAATTAAATATTTAAGACAAAATATCATATTTCCTGTAACTGCATGCAATTCATTTTAAAAGTGCAAGTTCCTATTTTCATCATATTCAGAAATTTAAATATAATTTTTCTTAAAAATTAATTTTTTTTATCTATAGAAGTATAGTTTAAGAATCAAGAAATCCTCTTTCTAGAATAGTAACAAATAAGGGGGGGGGGAACCACTGTAGCAGTCTTTTTTTAATCTTTAAATAATCGTAAGAAATTTTTTAAATTACTGCTACACAAAAAATATTAAAATACATTTCTTTTACAATATCTATTATTTAAGAATTGTTAATATGCCTTTAAACTGTTTTTTTTTTTGTATGTATTAAAAAGCAGAATTATGTGTATAATTAGTCATCTTTTATTTAAAAGGTAATCAGATGGATCATTTAAAACTACTAGGAGTAGATTTTCTTAGAAAAACATAATACAATTATAATAAGAATACTCTTCCAAGTTATTAAGTATTCTAAAGAGTTAAAGTGTAAAACAAATTCTATAATTTGTTTAGTTAAAATTACTGGCATTTTGAAGCATTTTTTAACAAGTTTAAAGAAATTAAGGAAAAGTAGAGTTCCTTTGTATTAATCACCAATCAGTAAATTATAAATACATGTTTAATTTTCTAAATCTTAAAGAATATAAATTGTTTATTTCTAACAATTTTTTATTAAATGGAGGATCTAATGAATAATCATCAATTATTGATTCACAGCTATATTTACATATACTTCTTTCACTAGATTGATTTAATAAAAATAATATAAAAATTCTTTTGGTATAAATTTACAGAATAAAATAAAAATTCTTTGAAAAGTAAGAAAATTAAAATCAAGACATTTAACTTAATACAATTGCATTAAAATATTTGAATTTTGATTCTGAAAAATATAATGTCAAATTACTTTATCATGTTTAACTTAGAAATAAAAATTTTAACTTAACATAAAAATCTTTGTATTTCATCAAGTTGGACATAAAAATAAAGCCAAGACAAAAAAAAAAAAAAAAAAAAAAAAAAAAAGTATTAAACATTTTATTTTTGTGAAAAGGAAGTTGTGTAAAATATTCATTGAGAAAATTTAATGATCAAGTATATTCAAAGAGCTGACAAAATGGTGAAAAAAGAGAATTATTACAAAAGAAGAGATCAATCACGTTACCATGCAATTTCATCTTTATGTCACACATATTAATGGATAAGATTTTTATTTTGAAAAAATTAGAAAATAAAATAATTCAAAACTGAAGGTTGCTATAAGCCTTAGATAATAAGATAGATCCCCTGGATATTTATAATAATGGTATAACATAATATGATGATCAAAATAATGAAATATAATGAAACAAAACATTACTTCACAGAAAATTTAAAATTCATACAATTTTAATACGAAAAATGATCTCTTTTCTTTATCTAATTTTACAAATTTCAATGAATACCAAAAAGTAAAAAATGTTCTTCTCATTTACTTTTTAACCCTCAAACACAAAAGGTTCCTTAAAACAAATTAAATAACTGATTAGAAGATTGTGCAAAACATAATTACCTTGTTTGTTACAAGCAATCAATAATGGGACCTTGTTGGTATGAATAATTGGTTCTTGCAATAACCTGAACAAGAATCTGAAACACAAGATATTTCTTTACTTTAAACACAAAACTTTGTTTCAGACATCCCTGAATATATTTATTGCATTGTAATCAGCATATTCTTAAGTTAAAATATTATTTATAATATGCCCCTTTAATTAAAAAAAAAGTGTTAAACAATACTTTAATAAATATGCTAATTGAAGTGTTTTGTTTAATAATACTGCTCTGGAATCAGGGAATGAATTATAGCCTTTGTTTGATGCTACTGGTAATTTAATTATGCATTACAATTAAGTAATGAGATGAACTGATAATCATTTTCCATATCATGCGAGAACTCTGAAAGCCAGTTTAATATGAAATACAGCAACCCTCATTTTCAATCCAATAATTAAAATTTGCAAGTCACTAATACCATAGACCCAACTTAGTTATTCTGCCTCTCCTACATGATTGAATAGGGGGGGGGGGGGATTGTGAATTATTATAATCTTTGATAAATAAAAATTAATTCAATTACATAAATAATGTAGCTTCTGAACCCTTTAAAAGTACTGAAAAGCAGTGTAGCTAACAATGTCATAATAATAAGAAGCTTCTCAGAATTTAAAGAAAGGATTGTTATGAGAATTTATAAAATTGAAATATAATTTCAGCACTTGCACAAATGAATATTTTCTGTAAATAAATTTCTTAATGAGATTGATCCCCAAAAAATTGTCTCTAAAATATATTTCTGCAATGAAAAGAACTTAAAGCAAATAAGAAATATCAATGATATCAAAAAAAGATAGTTACTATTTATTCACACTAATAATTAAATGGAAAGGAAATATGAATAATAATTAAAATAAACTCCCTATCTTCTATTATAAAATGTTTAAAATCATTACTTTTCACAAATTTTTATTTAATTTGTCATGTGTTCATATGAATGAAAGTATGTCTTTCCAGTTAAAAATTTGTACTCTCACACTTTTATCCATTCCCAGCAATCTGATTGAGCTGAAATTTTGCATACACCTAAAACTCCCATGACAATATAATACTATGGTATGCTCAAGCATAGAATGAACTTAATGAAAACAATAAAAATGCTCAAAAACTATAACATCCACATTTGTGGCCGGTGAGCATTAATAGTAATTTATAAGTGAAATGATTTCATACTTTCTGATTAAATACTGGAACTACACATTTCTCACAAACGTGCCAAATTTTTCTTACACAATTTTTTTTGGTGATATCTATGAGGGCTTTTCAATTCCTTTCTATTAGGATAAAAGCCTATACCGTCAAGTCTGATGCTATTTTCATATTCATAAAAGTATACTGTAAATACCATTATTAGTGCAGCCAAACCATGATATGTACTTTTCTTGTTGAGAGATTCTGTCAAGAATTTATCCCAATTTTGTTTTTTTTTTTTTTATTAATAGTATTAATTTTTATTATAAAAAACTAAATGGCCAATCTTGTGGCCAAGGGCATTAAGAAGCTAAAGTGCAAGTTCTCATTATTTAACACAATAACATTCATGTCAAAAACTGTATTTAAAAAGTTAAGATTTTTAAAAAGAATTCATAAAATGCATAATTTTTCACAATTTAGAACTTTCATTTTTTAATAAAAAAAAAAAAAAAAGTTAAATATGGAAAGAATTTTTTACTTTATATTTTAATTATAAGAAAAGTTTTTAAAACTATTTGCATCAGTTAATTACTTATATCTCGCTCTGTTACAAAGATCAGAAACTGTTCCCTTTTGACAACATAATGGAAATTTAAAATAATTCGAGATAAAAACCAACGTTTTTAAAAACAACGTTTTTATATAGTGGCAAAATTTATTAAGAAAGATTATTGAAATATTAGTTAAAACTGGTCGCAAATATCTAAATATTGCATTGTTAGGCAAGTAAGAACGGTTCCCGAAATTTCAGAACTCTAGCTTGATGGGAAGTTGGTTAATTTAACGATAGAAAATTTGATGACACACACACACACAGAAACACAAACCAAGTGAAATACATAAAAACGTTAAAAGTAACTAAAATTAATTAATTAATTCGGTAAATTAAATGGTTGGAATGCAGTTTAACCCAATCACTCTTGGCGACAAGAATTATTTGGCAGTATTTTGCCAAATGTGGCTACCCTGGTCTGTTTTACGGACTTAACGTTCAGCCAAACAAAAAAATCGCCAAGTTTGATGCCAATTTTTGAAATCGCGCCAAGTGGTTGGGATAAACTGCATTATTGAAGAAAATACTAGCTAAAACTTGTCGCAAATGTCCAAATATCGTATTGTTAGGCTAGTGAGAACGATTCCCAAGGTTTCAGATTTCTAGCTTGATGGGAAGTTGGTTAAATTAACGATCGAAAATTTGATGACACACACACACACCAAGTGAAATTCAGAAAAACGTTTTAAAATATGATATAAATACAGTTATATAAATTTACCTACCCAGCAACATCACGAATTTCTTTTTGAAAATTGAAACTGTCCACAACAAATACAATTCCTCTACAGAAAAACAAATATGTACAATATTAATAAATCAAAATTTAGATTAAGAAGATAAAAAATCATTTTTAATTTAAACCCTAATTATATGATGCATACCTAGCAAGCAATAAAAATTGTTCCAGATACTTGTCTCTTAATCTGTCATTGCCAGGGATATCCACTAATGTTACTGTTCTCTAGAAAAAAATCTATTGATTATTTTATTATATAAAGATTATGAATAAATACAGATTTTTTAAATACAAATAATGAATAAAGCTGTGATTGGACAAAGTGGTTTATTGACTTAATGACCATTTTTTAAATATTAAAAATGAGAATCATCATAAGGTAGTTTATTATTTCATGTAGATAATTCTTAAATAAAAGTAATAAAAGAGATAAACAAATATTCGAATATGATACAAGAAAAAATTGATGGACAGTACAATATCAAATAATACCCAGTAAAAATTTTAAAACTATAATTTAAAATATTTCTATATTGCTTCTTAGTCTTGGCCTATTTTTCATTCACTCCAATTTTTCAACTGATTTACCAAATTTATAAAGAAAAAAAAAATAGATATCAGTTCTGTCAAACTGGTGCAAATTGACTTAATTCAACCTCACTAATTTAAAGAAGGAAAATGGGCACATTTTGAAAATAAAACTTTTCATAAATTTCATTACATTCTTTTCTAAAGATTAATGTGTTATAATTAGTACTATCTGTATTCTAGAGTCAAAAAAATTATAATTTTTAAAATTATGTGCACTTATGCAAAATTTTTATAAATATTCTGTATCAGTTAGAAAACTAAGTTTTTTAAATTTCTTAATGACAATTACTATTATTTAGATACATTATATATTTTCTGAAAGATATTTACTCATTGGATCTCTAAGCCTAATTTAAACATGAAATGCAACAAGATTGCATAGTTTGTAATATAAACTAATGGGTATTAAAAATAACTGAACAAAAATAAATTTGAAAAATTCTATTGTTAAGTCAAATAAAGAAACCTAGCATACTTTTAATAATAGTTATAATGTCTGAGCACATAAAAAATATTTCATATTTAATTTTACTGAAATATATATTTCTGATAGAAATAAAATAAAAATTATTATGATATACTTCTAAATTATACCATATAAAGTACTTTATTACATGCTATATTCATAATCCAATTTTTTCACACAGCAGATTTGTTTGAATAATAAAACAGCCAAAAAAATATTAGTTTCCTTTTTGTTACATTAATTTTCAGCATTTGAACAATTTACTCTAACTAATCCTATTGTATTACATAAAAATATTAAACTATGTTAAAGAATAAATAAGTAGTCCAAAGATAAAAAGTAATTCATTCATGAAAAAATTTAAACATTGAAAACAATAATCTATTTATAAATTATTTGAAATCTGGAGATACACATTATAAGATAAATTTTGAATTTTTATTGATAATATTCAAACCTTTTTGTCAACACGATATACAGCGATATTTTCTTTCATGGATGTGTAAGTCACAACATTTTTGGATGATATAAGCTGTAAATGAGAAGCAATATTTTTAAAGCAAAAACATTATAGGCTGTAGTTAAATCAAAAATACTTAAAATTTTAAAAATTAAGAAACCTTTGTATTGTTCCCTTGCTTTGGAATAATCAATTATTTTGATATCTCATACACTTTATTCCAAAACATCTGTCAATACATAAAACCCTCTAAAAATTATATTATATTATATAACAGTAATACCAGTCAAGGAAATTATATACTTCTTTTCCAAAAAACACATCACACATTTTCAGTGTCCTAATGGAACATTTTGACTTATTTCTTTCACCACACCTTAAGCTTGATATTAGTCATTTTTCTGTAAGCTATCATAATATCTATACTTTTCTTCCAAACATTTATTTTAATATGAGCAACAGAGCTTAGTTTAGCAGATTCTTAAGTGAGAATAGAGAGAAAATAAAAATCTACTTGTAGTTAGGGTATTTAAAAATTTGTATAAAATCCACTAATCAAAATATTACCCTCATCCTTTTTTTTTAAAAGAAAGCTAAATATTCATTACATACCGTATGAATACTGTATCATTTTGACAGATAGGAGATTGATGACTTCCTAGATAGGTTGCCAAACATGCATGACTTCAGCATTGAGTATGCTTAGGGTTACTTTGACCTAAATCGCCAATTAACGCTCCCAAAAGTCGCAAATGCTTCCAAAAGTCACCAATCGCCTAGGGGACATCCTATTCCCGATTTGAACCCGAATTACTTTCAAAAATTCACAAAAAACTGTCCAATTTACACATTCAAAATCAATCTGATCTTTTTTAAAAACTTAGATCTCTATGCAAATGTTAGAAAACAGTTGCTTTTGACACCATACTGTATATTGACGTATACAGTATGGTGTCAAAAGCAACTGTTTACAGAATGGAAACTTATTTACATTTCAAGGACATTTGATTTAAAGGATTTGAGGAATAAGTAAAAATTGTTTTGAATAAAAAGATTATCAAAATCACAAATGAATTATAAGATTTTGAGAATTTTGTTGAAAATATTGCTTAGTAGTAGGAAATTCAGTTGCTCATTGGATATTATTATTCAATGATTAATTCAAAACAAAATCTTAATTCTACAATCTGTATCCACTGTTTTATTGCACCCAATTCCATGCTTTTGCATCTTTTCAGTTTTGAATTCCATCGCAGACACACAAACAAACTCTAGCTTTTACTAATATATACATATAATAAACATACAAAATTTAATAATTTCTCTTTGGATTTAAATGGCATAATGCAAGAATCTACATAAGACTAACAGAGAAAAAAAAATTTATCTAACTTTATTGAAAGATTTTCCTTTCAATCTTATATACATACATCCAGATTCTATCCAGTTACTAAGAACAGTTTCTATCAATAAAAATACTAAGGAATAACATAAGAAGGAATGTTTACTCTAGAGAACAGCAAAGTTTTTCCTGAATCTGACAACCCAGTTATCAGAACATTACGCCTACTAACACTTTTTCTTCGTATAAACCAGAATATTGCTGTAAAGAAGCAAATATATATAATTAAAATATTTTACATTATTATATGAAAAATACGCAATGAAATAAATGCATTTAATGCAACAGTTTATTTTATGAAACAATGCATTTTCGTAAAAAAAAAAACAAATAGTTTATTCATCACATCTACATCATACACAAAAGTTAAACAAAAATTTTAAAAATTGGATGCAAATGTAAAGTTTTCCCAACCATATAGCTCTTGATAAACTATCAGAATTTTCAAAACAATAACACGAAAAACATTCCATAAAACTACTGTAAATTTACTTTACATACCTATAGTAATTAAAACGGCAATAATAGCAACTAAAACACCATAAAAATTAGCATCATATTCAATAGTTCCAATATATTTCTTAAATGGCTCCATATGGTATGATGTGATTTTAAATATATTAACAGACGCAAATTATGTTCAACGCGTGAACTAGAAAGTGATGCAGACAACCGGTTGCTATGTGATTTCACATCACTTCTGATCAGCATAAAATCGAATACTACCAATAGTAAAAAAAAAATATTTGTAACGTGAATTTTTTTATATTTTAAGCCATTATACCCTGTCTTTTGTTCATAAATAAAGAATTTCAATCACATTCTTTACATTAATTCCATTAAAATCATATGCTTGTGTGTTTCATTTTCTAGAAGGTTTTCGACAAAAAACATTATGTGAAGTGATAAGAAATGAATTTTGTTTTGGAGGTGAAAATAGAAACTGAATTATACTAACTTTTGTTGTAAGCGAACGATCTCTGTTCCTCTAAAATAACTTGTATGCAGTATAATTAGATCATATTTTACAATGTGGTATGAGATATTGCCCACATTAGCAGTGTTAGGCACTTTCTTAGTACTTCCCAGTTATACACCGTATGTTGTAGGATTGGCAATCAGAGGAAAGGTCAGTCATAAAATTTTAATTTTTCAATCTTTTATTATAGTTTCACCTTATTATCTATGAGTTTTTTAGTCTCTTTAATATTGAATTATAATGTGAGCCCTATTTCCTGAAATGTGTATTTTTTTTAAAAAAAAATTATATTCTGAATATATATATATATATCAATAGATTTCTTTACGCCAAATATATTCAGTGTCAAACATAAACATACACTCCCTTTTTACTAATTAAAATATCGAAAGAGCACATTGAATGCAAAAATTAAAATTCCATCTGTTAAATACGTATATCAATTGATTATATCAAAAAGGCAATCTAAGAAAGTTGACAGCTAAATGATGCAAAATTGTTGTGTACAGTATGTGACAAATTTCTAAAATCTATGAATCAGAAGTGATCTATAGTACACAAACATTTGTTGATTTCGTCCATAAATGGAAATTAGATTACTTATTGAAATAAGTTTATCAATATTTGCTAAAATAAAAGCAAACTACTGCAATGATATGTGTAATAATAATTATGATAATTAAATCATAAAGTAATTAATAAGAACTTATGTAAGTTACAAGAAAAATACAATTAAGAATTGTGAGTAAATCTTTAAAAGTAATCGGACTAATGGTAATTAAATAAATTATTGTGTGACTGGAACTGTTCATATCTATAATATATTCAGACTGGGTTAAAAATTTTCAAATGTAAATATGTATCCATCTAGTTCTTCAAAACATTAAACAATATCCATAACTAGTACAGTCAAATTTACTTTAGTCATTTCAAACAAAAAAGTTTTTAGTAAAAATAATATAATTTAGGATTCTGTGAGACATGCCAGAAATCTCAAGAAAAAAACTCATCAGTTAGTAATTACCAAAACCGGCCATTATTTGGCATGTGCTACAGAGATATTCACGGTGAAAAAAAATGGAGAACTGCAACATAAGAATATATGATGCTGACAGTGAAATTTGACGGAGGATCCTGGTGAAAATGCTATCTAGCCTATACCATTGGAGTGATTTTAAAAATTGCTCCTGTAGCTCCACGGAGCCCTAAATGAGAGAATGTGAAAATTTTACTAACCTAGTTTGCCTGTAGATTTGTTAAGATTAGATTTTAGATTTGAAAGATTAGATTTTTCACGAATTTAGATTCATCTACTTTCACAATTAATACAAGTCAATGTACCTTTTTTTGCTTATATATCGTTTTCTGGCAATCAGATGTATTTCACATTATTGCAACTATATATTCTCATAAAATTGATCCATTTGATTAACTCTCTGGCTGCTCATCCTGTGATTTCCATGGGCATGTGTTTTTCTTCCTTTATTGAGGAGCTCATCCCACTTTTTCCCCATTTAACCACTGAAAAAAATTATATACAGTATTAGACGTTTGATTTACGTTTTGGCCAACAGATGTAATTAATTGTCCACTAAATTGCGGCATTTGAAGCACGTGGTTTTACTGCTCAAACTTCACTTTTTGCAGCAATTTTCTTTTCAGAAATGGCTGCTTGAAAACGTTCAGCGATTGACAGATTGTACATTCCTGATGACTTATCAGATTCTGAAAACGATTTTAGTTTTGATAGTGATATAGATTTTTCGGACTCCTCCTCGTATAGCGGTGAACCTGATTCAGTAAACTTGCATAGTGTTAGGCAGTGGTGCAAAATTGATATGAAGAATATTCCTCTACCTCCCTTTCGTGGAAATCCAGGAATTACTGTGAATATAGCTAACAATGCAAGTATATTGAATTATTTTGAGCTTTTTTTTTTTTTTGATGATCAGATATTATGAATGATAGTCCAAGGAACCAATAGATATGCTGAACAATATATCCAAAAAACAGTTTGTAAAGAGGGATCACGCTGAAGAAAATGGACAGAAACCAATGTTGAAGAACTAAGACTATTTTTTGCAGTTTTGTTACTCCAAGGAGTCATAAAGAAGCCAGAACAAGAACATTATTGGTCTAAGCATCAAATATTATCCACACCAATTTTTGCAAAAGTAATTGGAAGAAATAGATTTTAATTGCTCAAGAAGTTTCTTCATTTTACTAATAATTAGGAATTTGATAAAGACCGACATCCATGGCCGAAATTGAATAAAATTTATGACCTAATAGAACATCTTCAACGCAAATTTCGAGAAGTCTTACCTGGGAAAAATCTTTGTTTAGATAAGAGTTTGATGCAGTTCAAAGGCAGAATCAAGTGGAAAATGTTTATTGCCAAAAAAAAGAGCAAGATTTGGCTTGAAGTTTTTCGTTCTTTGTGAAGGAGAAAGTGGATACATTTCAGATTTCCTCATATACACAGGTGATGGAACAATGTATAATCCAAAATACAGTCAATATCCCATTTCCACCTAAATTGTTTTACACTTGATGGATCGATTCCTGGGAAAAGGTTATTGTGTCACAATTGATAATTTTTATATGTCTCCACAGCTTGCAGACATCTTAGTTACAGAAAAGACGGATACTTATGGGACAGTGAATAAAACAGAAAAGACCTTCCTGTCAATCTTTCAAAAGAGAAAGTCCTCAAGGATGAAATTGTTGCTTATCAAAGAGGTAAAGTTATGGACCTGAAGTGGCAGGACAAGAAGAGTGTCTGCCTTATGAGTACTATTCATGATGCAAGCTCTTATTTGGTGACATGCAAATCTAAAAGACTGTTATGTCGTTTGTGACTATAATAATACAATGGGTAGAGTCGATTTACGCGATCAAGAAATGTCCTACTACCCTATGCTCCGAAAACAACAGGGAAAGTATTATATCAAAATTTTCAGGCAGTTTTTAGATCAATCATTATGGAATACCTATGTGCTTTACAAAACACAAGACCCGACACAAAATATAAAGCTTTTGGAATTTCGTTTGCAAATGGTTAAAGAGAGTATCCAAAAGAATTCTGATAGAGATCAAAGCGGCTGTCCTGGAAGACCGAGTTCTACTCCAAACCCTTTGAGATAGACAGATCGTCATTTTGCTAGCCACATACCACATAACCCCATAAAAAGAGATCCTCGAAGACAGTGTGCTGTTCAAGAAAAGATGCAAATGGAAAAATAATTCACAAAGAAACTCGAATCTGGTGCAAAGACTGTGAAGTTGGATTTTGCCTTGAACCCTGTTTCGAACTCTATCATACTAAACTGTATTTCTACGGGTTTTTTTTTCTCAGTGCTTTATATTTTCTTAAATTTCATACCTTGTACTTTTTTATATTATGCAATAAATAGAAATAAACAGTTATTCAATTGAAATTTATTAAAAAAAATTTTTTTTTTTGGTGATAACATCTGAAATTGGTTTTTCTAGCAACTTAGTTTCTCATGATAAAAATCTATATAAAAAATCATTTCTAGAAAGGAAAAATGTATTTTTTAATTCTCTAATATATTAAGATTTAAAATATGCAATAAAAAAAATATATACAATTTTTGAAGCAATTTCGGTTCACAAATTGAGCAGTCAGAGGGTTAAAGCACATCTAAATGAGACTTAATGTTCTCTAGTCCTCTTCAAGAATGAAAAGCTTGACGAGATTTTACAACGAGTGTGAATTTTAATAATTACTCTAGCTTGATTGTTTGATTCCATTGTTGGTTTAAGATCTTTTAAAATTCCATCTGAAGCTTTTCAAAGTAAATATGATGAAATTCACACTCAAAATAAAATAAATTGCATATAGCAATTTTTTTTTAAAAAAAAAATTCTGAAACTTAAAAAGGACTTAACATTTAAAACACAACAGCTTGTAAAATAGCATATTAGAACTCTGCAGAGCTCTAAATAAAAGAATTAGAAAGAAGAAAAAAAACTTATTAATCCATTTTGTTAGTGGATCCAATAAATGCTTTAAAAATTTCATCATTTTCACAAATTTAGACTAGAATATACTTGATGTCCTCCAACTTGGGTGGGAGCTATTATCAATCACATCAATTAAATCTCTGAAAAATCATCTCCTTTCTACTAATGTCATTCATATGGGAAAAAAATTTATAAATTTAATATGTCTAAATTATTTTCGTAAACAACAGAAGTTTTAGACAGATTGTTGATGCAAGTGCAATGAATACCTCTCAGTCCTAAACAGAGTTTCAACCAAATTGAAATTTTTTTAATTCAAGTTTGATAGATAGCCCTTTCCAAAAAAAATGCCTACTCCTGGTCCATAGCAAAATTAAAATGTATAATACATAATTGTTCCAAAACATTGTGTATAAATACCCATCATTATGTAACTCCTTTTGTATTTTTAATTCATAAATTATTAAATTTGAAGAAATGCTAAGAATTATCGAACATATTCATCTATGATATAAAATTATATTTGATTTGTTGTTAATGTACCTTTATGTCTTCTTTTTAAATATTGAAATTTGATAATGATCATTTAATGTGATTAATTGTTAAGTTTTACTTTTAAAATTTTTATTGTTTCAAAAAGTATATGATTCTGTGTTTATTATATTATTTTTTATATTTAACATGTTAAAATTCATTAATTTAAATTTGAATAAATTTTAAAAAAATCGAACCATTTAATGTTACCTTTGAAATTAATTTGTATATTCATTGATAAATATGGATGTCGTTGCATGATACACAATATAAGTACATTAAATACAGTATGTCAGAATATTTTAACCATTGAAATCAATTGTGTCCAGCTTCCAAGCACCCAATGAAGAGTTAAAATTATGTTGAAAGAAAGATTACTTTAGATAACTATAATGCAGTGTATTATATTTTCATTATAATCACAATTAATATATTTTTTTTTTGTCAAACGGAGTGAAAATTAGAATTTTAAATATAATTTTGCATGTATTGAAGAATTTATTTGCATAAAATAGTATGATCTAAGTTGATAGATAAAACACTTAATGAATTTTCAGCCTCATCGCCGTACATCTATGGATCCAGAAGATAGGAAACTAACTATGAGAGATGAAAGGCTCTCTGGTGATTTTTATAAAATGAAAGTAAGAACAAAATTACTTGATATTTGCTCCTTTAAAAAGAATTTGATGTATCATACCCTGGTGTTCAAAATTTAGAAATTTGCATTTTTGTCAAATTTCATGAAAATAATTGAACGAAATATAAAATTACTGCTTCCAAACAAAGATGCAAACCTTTTATGTCAAATGCGCAAGCGTTCTAGTTCGACTGGAACGCTTGCGTGCCATAATCCACATTTCGTTCGCTAGCACATTTCGCTGAATTTATTGGTGTTTTCTTGCAGTAATCTCTTAAATTAAAATTCGATCAGTAAAATTGAGTAACCACTAATGTTAAGATGATGGAATAAGGTGGTGAATTGTGGGTAGGCTAGAAGCTGACCGGTCTCAAATTCAGATTTGCAGAGAATTTGTTAACGTAGTTTTATCGTCGACCACCAAAATACGTGGGTTCGATCATAAATACATAGGTGTTTCTCATAAATTCACTATCTCTTACTCTCGTTACTACATGGCAATCGTAAATCAGGACCTGTGAAAATATGTAAATTAGGCGATGATGTAATCATCCGGGTTGCTGGCACATGTATCTTTTGATTGGATGTTTTTGTTTGACACGTGCAAGTAGACATGTGGGATGAACATATTTTAGTAGCGTGTGCTAGCGTCTGGATGATTAGCTGCAGAAAGTTAATGCTTATTATGCTATTATTTTCATAGCAAGTTATGCTCGGTTTTAAAGACGTTTAATAAACGTATTATTTTTATGTTTACGTCTTGGCCGTCTTTCTTTACGAGACAGGCGTACACTGCACTCTTTTACAGCTATTTTTAATTTTTATAGCTGTCAGAATTTGAATTAATGCCCTGTATTGTGCCCAACTTATTGAAACAATTTCAGGAAACTGTATCCGTCTATAGAAAGCCTACGCAAGGTTGTCCAAGAGCATTGATGGCCATAGAAGATCACCGTTTGTCCATTATAGAGAGACATAACAGGAATGCTGCAACTTCTCAGGTCTCTCATGAGTTGTATGTAGCCACAGGAACCAGAGTTTCAAAGGTGACTGTTTCCAGAAAACTTCATGAGAGAGGACTATTTGCAATAAGACCTGTTGTTTGCATCCCATTCAGTTCTGCGAACAGGAGAGTCCGCTTAAAATGATGCAGAGATCATAGAGATTGGAGTATGGATCCAGGAGCGACTGTTCCCTTCACTGACAAGTCCCAGTTCAGTCTAATTGGTGATTCTCACTGTACTTTCATACAAAGAGAACCAGGGAACCGCTATCTGCGCTGTAATGTCTGAGAAATTGACCATTACAGCAGCAGAGACTTTATGGTCTGGGCAGGCATCATGCTGGATGGCTGCACTCACATCCATGTTTTTGAAAGAGGCACTGTGACTGCCGAGAGGTATAGGAATGTGGTCTTGGAGCGTAATAGGTATGCTGTTGGTCCTGATTTCCTTTTAATGGATCACGACGCGAAGTCACTTTGAGCTCACCTGGTCGACGAATTTCTGGAAAGTGAGAATATTCTTCAGATGGATTGACCAGCCAGACTTCAATCCTATAGAAATGTCAGAGACAAGCTCTGAGGAGGGCAATTGCAATTCATAACCCCTTCCGAAAACCATCCAAGACCTGAAAACAGTGTTGCTGAATGAGTGGAACCAATTGCCACAGGAACTCATAAACTCCCTTATTTCCAGCATAAAATTGCAGTGCATGGCCTGTATATCTGTAAGTGGAGGGTTCATTTTTATTAAGGTCACACTAGAAGAAACACGAGGGTTATTGGCGATGGACCTCGTAATTTTGAACCTTGGTCAAGTAACGAAAATGATACCTGAGCTGGCACCCCCTCTCCTACTGTAAGAGGGGACTATACTCCCTATTAACCCATTTTGTTCGTTCTATTTTGCAACTGCTGTTTCATATCTTGGGACTCCAATGAGTGTTACGCACGGTCACGCAAATGTATTATTATTTTTTTGTATTATATCAACTCTGTGTACAAACCCAATTTCATTAAAATCTGTCCAGTAGTTCCAGAGATAATTGACCAAATTGGAAAATTCTCTTAATTGTGAACATCAGTGTATATTTCAATGAATTTGAATATAGGCTATTTTAATGTGTTAATGTATTTAATTTTGGCTCAGTGCTATTATTTATTATCAGTTCCTGTATTTTAAATTTGTTGAAAATGTTATTGTAAAAAACAAATTCATATTATAATCTTTATATTGCAGTAAAACTTTCAATTTAGCTGTTACTTTTTTTAAAATCTTTTTTAAAAAATATGACTTTTTGAGTATTAACTAAAACATTGTGAAGTATTTTTGTGCATAGTATATTTCCTGTTGATTGAATAGAAATGAACATTTATTTTAAAATAAATCTTTTTAACTATCATTATAAAGCTTTTACATCTCTGGTTCAATAATAGTAATGACTAACTTGTTATCATGTACTATCACAAGGAAAAAAAATTGCAATGAAAATTAAGAGTTAGATGATCTGTGTGCAACTCATTATAATTTTGCTAAAAAAAAATATGGTATTTTGTGTATTAAGACATACATATTCATTTTCATCAATGGTTATATGTTATTTAATAATTAAAATTTTATTTTCAGGGTCTTGAAAATATTCCTGATCCAAAATGAACTTTTATTCAAAAAATGTACAAAGTAGCTTGATTAAAAAATGAATGAATTTAAAAGGTCTTTACTGGATTTTTTTTTTGCAGCATGAATGTATTAAATCCCAGTTGATATGTTAATGCAATTGATGGTGCTGAACTATTTTCAGTATTTCTTATCCAGTGAAACAAACTATAGAATAGTTTTCAAATTATCTTAATTGAACATCATATATTAAGAGTTAAACAGCCATAGAGGAAGTTATAATCATAAGATTCAATTTAGTTGTTTTACTCTGGTACTAAACTTATTGCTGCTTTACATTCTTGTGGCAGAAATTTAAAATTAAAAAATTATTTGAGGAAAAATTTAATTTGTTACAAAGACAAATAATACTATCAAAGTGTTATGATTTTTAAAAAAAAAATTAATTTAATTCACTGTAAATTCTCTGATCAAAAAAAAAGTATTGAATAAAATTATTATGCTGGAGAAAAGTAGTGTAACACTCTTTGCTGTCTTAAGCTTTCCTGCCTCTAGGAACTGCTGTAATGAATTGTGTGATTCAGGCTTATTTACCAATGTATTTTTAACTTCCCAGCAGAATTTATTAAAGAAATAAAAATTTCAAATTCAGATTCCTAATTAGCAGGGACTAGGCCGATTTCTTTTTTCACTAGCCAAACAAACTCCAAATGTGTGTATGCAATTAACATATAAATATAGTGAAAATAGGAAATATTAGGATACTAAAAGTTGTCAAACCACAATTTCATTTAACTCTATTCCACTGTATAACATTTAACTTATACAACACCTTGGGTGTCAACAAAATGAAATTTTTTTTCTTCTTTATTACTTAAATTTAAATAAGGATCTATTTTATATAAAATATAGTCATTTTTCTAAAATAAAATTTTTTACAGTAAAAGTATCAGAGGAAGAAAAGTTTGTAAAAATGTTTAGTTTTTATTTACAGTAGCACTATATATTAAATATGAAGCCAAATTTTGGGTCAGCATAAATATGCATGTACAGATAATCCGAAACTGTAAACACGAATGTATTAAATATTCTAGGTTACCTTTCATCATCTCAAGAATAGAAAAACATGTTTATTAGAGTTAAGTTAGTATACCTGTGAAACTTAAAATAGTTCAAAAAAGTAAGAAGTAATGCCCCCCCCCTTTTTTTTTTGGGGGGGGGGGAAAAGGGTTTTTTTTTTTTTTTTTTTACAGCAAGTAAACTTTTAAATATATCTTAAAGACATAAAAAAAAAAGATTAATTTACATAATATGAAGCAAAATACGTATAATTAATAGGAAGGACACTTTTTTGTTCATTGTTTTGAAAAATATAACTTTTCAAGACTCATTACTAAAATGCATCATATGTATAAAAAGAAAGAACATGTTTTATGAATTTATCCTATTCTATCTCATCTTTATATAAATCAATATCTATTTCAATTTTTCTTCTCTTGACAAAATAATAAAGAATCACTCCTGATTAATGACAGATTAAATGAGTATGTTTTATAAAATATAACTTTTATTTATATACATATTAAATATGTACTTTATACAAATAAAGCAGTACTAAATAAAATAATGAACAAATTGTAATTTCATTGCAAAGAATGTCCAAGTATAAAACCATTTTCAAAAAAGGGGTTTTTTTAAGAGCTGCAAAATTTATGTGCCAGTTTTTATATATTCAGTGCAAATGTACAAATATATCAAATATATTTTGTTGAGACATTCAAAGCTTATTACAATATGTTATTGCTTTCATTGCACAAATTCAATAATTAACAAATCAATGGGAAAACATTTGAAAACTTTTTTATAATAAATAAATGTAAACTGAAATAATATTAACAATAAAAATATCAATAAGCATCTAATTTTTTAAGAAAAATGGTAGTTATCAAATAGTAAAGTTTGGTCAGCAGTATAAGGACAAAATTAGTTTTGGAATTAAAACCACAATCCTTTAAAATCCGAATATTTGATTTTGATTTAAGGCAATGATGAATTAAAAATATCCAGAGCACAATAATGTTGCAAATGAATTATAATTAAGTTATGACACAAAATTGAAAAATTGCCTAATAAATGAAAGCAGCTAATTCACACATAAAAAATACCCCCTTTCCCAAAATATGTATATTTTTAAAAAATGAGATATGTGTAACTGGAAAAAAAAAAAAATTAGATCTGAATTATTGATTAATCTATCAATTCCATAGAGAATTTAAACAAGTAAAGAAAAATTTTGAAGTAATATATTTTGCTAAATAACACAAAAATGCATCAAGTTCAATACATCATATAAAAGATATTATTTACTGTATGCAATACTCTATTTTAAAAAAATAAGTATAGAGCATTGCATTGTGTGCATATAGAATTCTACCATATATCTTCCAAAATTTTTAGCATAAACTATAGTTTTTCTAAATATTTTAACAGAAACCTAAATAAATTTATTTAAATAACTAAGATACAAATTATATACATATATTTCTTAATGATCAAGCATAAAATTGTGTAAACAAACTGTTTTAATAACTAAAATACAATAGTTAAAATTTTTAGGCTGTTTTAACTCTTTCATAAATAAAAACATACTTTTATATATTAACAGTATTCACATATAAGAAATAACTGAATTCATTCTAGAAATTTTTCACTTTATATATTTTTTGAATCTCAAGTATACCATGTTCCTTTTATTTGTGTATGTATTAACCATGAATTATATAGATTATTTAAAACATTTTTTTTGATAGTTAGTTAGTATATGTTAACTTTTTTAAGAGAAAAATTATTATATAAATGAATGTTATTTTTCAAAAAAAAAAAAAGAAGAAAAAAAGGCAATTTTATTCACTAATTGATATAAAATTGTGCCCTTTTGGGAAACAAAACACTTTTATGGCTTAAAGATTTTTTGATTTAGAATGAAACCTGAAATTGCATCTTAATATTTTGTAATGTACATAATGATTTAATGTAAAATAGTTAAACTGTTATTTTCAAAATGAATGTTAATCTGGCTTTAACCAACAATAAGTTAAATAAAATTGTAATTGAAATTCTAGACAAAATAAATACATTAGATTGTTTAATTTTATTCTTTTTGTCACTTATGAGTTATTAAGAAAATGACAAAAATTATATCTGGATGTATTCAAAAATATGATTAAGTATATGCATTACTCATAATATTAAAATATTAGCAAGCAGCCTATTTAATATCCTTTTTTTATTTAAAAAAAACTTATTTTTATGAATTTTAAAACTTCAAAATGCAACAATCTTCCCAAATTATTGTATAATGCACTTACATTAATTATATGCTTTAAAATCCAGAACCAAGTAAAAACAATTTTTTTTAAAAATAGAATGTCAACAAAAACCAATAAATACGTCCAAAACATATTATATCATTCAAGATCTTACTCTGGAAGGAAAAAAAAAATGGATATCATACAAAAACAACATATATATTGAAAATATTTACTTTACAAATTTTTCAAAATGAAATAAATTTATTAATGCTTCTTTTTTCGAGGTTTAGATGTTTCAGTAGATGTTCCAGAAGCTTCACCAATAACGATTTGCCCTTCTTGAATTTCTTGACTTGATACATTGGGCACATCCTGAAGTTTATCTTTGGCATCAAAATAAAACATTAGATCTCGTACCTGTTCTTGAAGGTCAAAAATTTCCTAAAAAATATTTTTTTTTAAATATTATAAAATTCTAATAGATATACATATATTTATCCATATATGCATATGTGTTTAAAAAATGAAAAATAATGTTTTAATATAAAATGTAATTTTATTGCTATGACTAGTTATGACGAGTAAAAATGTTTGTATTTTACCACAGATTAAAAATGGTTTAAAATCTTCATAATTAAAAAAAGAACGTGAAACTCAAAAATGAATCACAAATTATGCTGTTTGAAAAATTTATATTCAATTATCGCAACAGATTTCATTCTAAAAATGTTTCAAATAGAATTAAGAATTTTACAGTAAAACTAAATAAGCATCAATATAGAAAAACTTGAAACATACTATTTTTCACATCTTACCTTATCTTTTGTATCCCTAACTTCTTTTAAAGCTTTGTCAGCAATATTTAATTTTTGTTGCCATAAAGTTTGATTCTGTCTAAGACACTTATTTAGCTATAAAAAATAATAAATTAAAATAGCTATTTTATTCATAAATAATACAAAATATAGACAAACTAAAATTCAAAGGCTGTAGTATGTGTGAATGTTATATTCTTATTTAAAAAACACATTTACTAATAGGAGTAAAAGAGGTAAGCTTAATTTTTGAATACATAAAAACTATAAATAAATCAAGATTTCACATACTTAAAATCAAATGTATACTTTAAATTTCTTTCAGTTTTCCCTTCCAACTTAATATAAAATTTTATTTTTGATTGGACTTATATATGCCAAACTCATGACATTTTTGATTATCCATTGTTCATTCTATTTGTTGAACATCTTCAAAGCATATATATAATTGCAAATGAAATTTGAAATGGAGATCAGAAGAAATGAGTGACATATTTCCCTCATTTAATGACTTACATGTGTTCACAAAAAAAATATTTTCAGTATAAATATTCTAAATTATTTTTCAACAAAATAAAATCGTGCAGATACAAATAATTTAGAAAAATATGTTTGTTTTTTAATATGATTAATATCTGTAAAATGTTGCCTTTTTTAGAAAACTCCCAAGATGTTTTAAAAATACTGCATAATTTTAAAAACTTTTTAATGTGAAGCTTTTTCTGTTTGCTTTCTGTCATCTAGATGAACAGATAAAAAAAAAGCATTTACCTACATAATTAAAAAAAAAAAGTTTAGAACACTTTTTGATGTCTCCTCCTTCTGCTAACTTCTTTCCAAATAATGTTCAACTTTTCATATTTTTGTTTGTGAATATGGGATTTTAACCCCGTAATTTTTTTCTAATGCTCTAAAATTATTTGTTACAACTGTTATATTTATTTTTTAATTCTAATTAATACATATGCCATTTAGCATATACACTTTCTTTCAAAATAAAAATAAAAACATTTTACCTCCTTTTCATCTTTTAATTCCATTGCTATTCTATTCACTTTTGATGTTAACTGTAAAAGATTTTTTTTAAAAAAAAAGATTCAATACCAGCACAAAAAGAACATCAAACCATTCAAAATTAAAAGTACAATTTCAAAACTTTTTTTAAAAAATTAATTAATATATGGTACAAATATGACTAAGAAAAAATAATTTTTAAAAAAATTAGTAATTTTTAAAACTTTTCATTTTTCTGATTAACAATCATTTTTAAAATTTAAAAAAAAAAAAGCTTTTATCATGGTGAGTTAAAATCCACTTCAAAAGTAAAGCAGAAAATTTACCCCCAAACTTAATTATAATTTGTATGCAAAAAAAAGTCAAAAACCAGAACCTGAGAAATTTTTTTGTCCATGTTTTGCTTTTCTTTGGTAACTCGGTTCAGTTTTTCTTCTAATTGCTTTCTTTCATCTACTGCATGTTTTGTTTTTTCTTTCATTTCTTCTAACTGAAATATAATATGAAAATTATTGAGAAATATTCTCATATTATGGTTACTATGATAATCTGACATCAAATAAGAAAAACCAGGCATAATTTTTCAATAAATAGTTGAGATTCAACACATAATTTAATGAACATTATCATAAACATTGCAAAATGCACACAAATTTAAAAAACATTAAAACTTCCAATTCAATTTTTAATCCTTCATTGGCAAGACATAAATATTTGGAAGTGAAAAATTTCACATTACATACAAATTTTGCAATAATAAAATTAATTATTACACGTTTTTTCTCGTAAAATAAATTACATTTTTTTTTTTTAAATCAAGAAAAATTTTAACATAAAAATAACTAATATCAAATCAGTACACAGCATATTATTATATTCCACACACATATCAGACATAAAAATTAGTTAATAATTCTTGTTTTTAATACTTCCATATTGTTAATGTCAAGTGTCACAAAATTCTAAGAAAGCAACTGCACAATGAAAAATATACATAATTTCAAATAGAAATTCAATTTGAAACTAAGCATACAATATCTCTTTCTAATTTTACTTTTTTTCACACTAAGAAATACTAGATTTTGAGATTTTAGAAATTAAAAAAAAAAATGATACATTAATGCTTCAGATTTACATGTCATACTATACTGGCACAGTTAATATATCATTTTTTAGCATTATCATAATTTTCTGTCTTGACTCATTCATTTTATGTTTCTTTTTTTAAAAAAATTATACTTTAGATAATTTATTCCAATTTAGACACAACAGCAAGATATAATATATATATATAACCTCATATCTTTTATTTAGTATAAACATTTTATATAAATTCACTGCCACTAGGTATAAAATATGTTTCATTACCTACATATTTAATTGATACAATTCTAAAGATCTATTAATTCATTTTATATCAAATAATTCAATGACTTAAATTAATTCTTTCAAAAAAATTCAGATAGATGCATAAATAATTTTTGCACATCCTTCACTATAAATGTGCAACATATTGTTTACAGTAGAATTTGTCTTAAAAAAGACATCAATATTCACTTGTTTCAAGGCTTCTGTTTCAATTCGAGTCAGTCGATCTTCAAAATAATGCCTTTGAGCTTCTAATTGGCTGGTTAATAAGTAAGTATACTACAAAAAAAAAATTAACATTATAACAAATGAACAATTTGATACAACATGTACAAAATCATAAGACCCTTATTGCATATTTAATAATACAACATTTAAAAAAATTTCTTATGAAAACTTAACATAAAACTTTCTGGTAGCATATTTACCTCTAACTGCATGGAATCCATTTTTTCTTCATTTTCTACCTGCATTTTAAAAAATAAAAGGAAACTATGAAATATTTTACATAGAAACAGAAAGGGAAAAATTAAATTTGCAATTATTGGTAAATTTTATTTTAAATGTAAAAAATTGTATACAAAATAATACTATAAAATGAACTGCAATATGGTATTCTATTCTCCCACAAACTTAAAACATGTTTCTTGTCCTTATAAAAAAATGGCTAATTAATCAAAATGTATAATAAATCTTACTTCAAAAGATGAACTAAAGATACTAACAAATACATTTCATCTATCGCTCAGTTTTTAAATTAAAAAATTGTTTAAAAATGTGCATTTATAAAAGGAAAATGATATATGAAATCAATTATAAGAATGAGTCCAAACCTTAAATAAACAATCTAGTGAACCATAACTATTTAAGAGGGTAGCTACTGAACTTTTAGCACTTAACACAATCAAATAATAGCTTCAAAGTTATATTTCTAGCTTTCTAGTAGATTTATAAAATTTTTAATTCTTATAATAGGCTAATCTAAAGATTTACAAAAATTAAAATGAATAAATTTTGATACCAGTTGTCGAAAAAATTATTTCTTAATGGAAAAAAGGGAGGAGCTAAAAACGCTTACCCAAACAGGTTCCAATTCCACAGGTTTGCCATCAGCTTTATTTTGCACTAAACGATGAACATAATTATCACCAGCATAATCCCAAACACGGTTATTACCCAGCTGCATAGCATATGTGTGCTGAGTATCTAAATAATGGCTAAAAAAAAAATTTTTTTGTTAAAAATTTATAAGTATTTACTTTAGCACTGCAATTTTATACAATATTTTTAAAAAGCATTAAAAGGAACATACAGATTAAATTTCTATACCAACATAGGTGAGATCGAAAAAGGTATAATTTCAAATACCATATATTCCTGCATATAATGTGAACCTATAACTTCAAAT
This sequence comes from Nephila pilipes, assembly GCA_019974015.1. Classification (NCBI taxonomy): domain Eukaryota; kingdom Metazoa; phylum Arthropoda; class Arachnida; order Araneae; family Nephilidae; genus Nephila; species Nephila pilipes. The sequence continues at coordinate 253,553 of BMAW01037828.1, forward strand.
GATTTTTTTTTTAATTTTGAAGTATATTCTCCATATACAATCACCATTTTCCATACAAAGAAACCTGAAATGTACTTATGAGATTCACTTATCTTACTGAAGTATTCTCCTAGATTTTTGAACAATGGTAAACTGAAATGACAAGCTGTAAGGGGGGGGGACAATATGTGAGTGAGGGCAATGCTTAATGGAATAAATAATTCTGCAAACAGGGTAGGTTGTATTCAATGCAATGTCAGTCAAAATGATTAGATTTTTTTAGAAAAAGAGGACATTATTTAGAGTAAGAGCAGGATGTTTAATGTTGATGAAAGCTTCATACATGATTAGAAGGAAAATAAAATCCCAATAATATCCTGATTATAATTATTATGATGCCAAAATGTAATTTTCTAAATGATGTTTTCATTCATATTCACGAGAAAGGGTGGATGGATGAAAACGGTACAAAATTGTGGATAAAAAGTGTTTAGCAAATGCATCCTAACGCCTCAAAGAATGCAGTGGGATTAGGATATGTGCAGATACCATCTCAAGAAAAATACAAAGAAATTGACGAAAGACTGTAATACAGATATTAGTTATTCCAAGTCAATTAATACCATTAGCCTTAAGATGAGTGTATCAATGAAACCATTCAAAGGAAATTTAAAATGACTAAGGAATGCATGGATGTTAGAAGATAAAAAAATATTTACAAAGGAAGGCCAAACATGCCATGCCAGTCTAGAAATAGTGGGTGAGTGGATAATAAAAGCATGGAATGAAATTTAAATCTGACATATAAATCTAAATTCATTTAAAAAATGTAGTATATCTAACAATCTAAATAGACAAGAAAATTATTATTTATTTATGGATCAGAATAACAATGAGCTTGAAGATGAAACTGAATTCGATTATGTGGCTGAAGATATAATGGAAGATGAATAATGGTAACGGTAACGGCTAAAATTACAAGGTACCTATTTTAAAAATTAAAAACTTACCCTCTCATCATAATTTATAATTAAAGAGCATAATTAGTTAGCTTTTTACAATTCTGATAAACTTTATCATAATTAGGATCAAGGCAACAAACGCCTGGGCGTTCGGCAGAGTGAGGAACTGCCGAAACAAAGTTGGAAAGTAAAGTTACGAAAGCGTGCATTGCTTTTGGATGCTGTAGCCGTAAGCTAAGAAGCATATATAGCAATGGGCGGAGAGTAGATTAAGGGGTGGGACATCAGTTCGAAGACGAAAGCGACTTCGAGAAAGCTGTTGTCCGCAGGATTTTTAGAGATTATAAAAAGAAAAATTAAACTATTGAATTAAAATGAATTAAAAAGAAATGCTGTTCCGAAACCAATTTAAAGGAAAATTTAGCTATTTAAAATTAAGGGAGATTTTAAACGCGAGGAGAATGAGTCGAAAAGTAAGAATTGAGCAATATATAACATCGTCAGTATTAAAATAAAATCTTTTTTGTAAAGAGCTATAAGAAATTTGAATCTGAAGAGTATAATAAATTTGCGATTGAATTAACGAAATTTGTTCAAGGGGGAAAAAATATTCAAATAGCTATATCAGAAAAAAGAAAAACCCAATTGAAAATAGAAAATTTTATGGATTTTTTACAAGCAATTAATAATGAGTTAATTTATCAAACTGTATTTGAAAAGCAAATCTTTTTGAGAACTAAATATTTATTGGTTTTTGTTATATAAAACTTATAATTCATATATATTATTAATAAATCGGGTTAAATATTGCTGAAATTCAATGTTCTTTCTGAGAAGAAAACTATTGTAAAAAAAATTAATCCTTTTGAATATTTAGGTGAAATCCTGCATTATTTTGTTGAATTATTTCATTTGTAAAACCTTATTGTGCGTGAGCATTAGATTTATATGAAATATGGAAAAAAATATTTCAAACGACTAATTTGCTCCAAACTTTTTTCTGTTAATCATGCATTATTTAGGAAAACTAGATCATAAGTTTTAATAACTCAAATGTCTTACTGAGTTTATTTCATTCAAATTTTTGTGATTTTTATTTTGCTTTAAATTGTAGTTTTTTTCTTTGTGGTATTTTATGTTTAGTTCCAATTGCTTGTTGAATGATAGTTTAAGTATTTATCCGTGTGGTGACCGGGGATGACAGAATAGTCTCACTGTAGCTCATGCATGTCGTAAAAGGCGACTAAAATGGGTACCCAGCGTCTGGGGGTATAGCCAGGCACCCTGCCCCTGGGGATTATATCAGGGGACCTCAGGGACTTGCCTTCTTCAGGTAAGTACGGGCATCATGACCCCGAGGCACCTTAGTGATCTTTTTCTTTCCCATGGGGTTTACTGTCTTTGGTAAACACTGGTACTTCGTTTCAGTTACGTGACACAGTATAATTTCAAATACCATATATTCCTGCATATAATGTGAACCTATAACTTCAAATGATTTTTTTTTTTAATTTTGAAGTATATTCTCCATATACATCTTTTCCATACAAAGAACCTGAAATGTACCTTATGAATTCACTTATCTTCGAATAATTCTCTAGATTTTTGAACTAATGGAAAGCGAATGACAAGCTGTAAGGGGGGACAATAATTGTGAGTGAGAGGCAATGTAATAAATGGAATAAATAATTCTGCAACAGGAATTTAGGTTGTATTCAATGCAATGTCAGTCAAAATGTTAGATTTTTTTTAGAAAAAGAGGACATTCATTAGAAGAGCAGGATGTTTAATGTTGATGAAAGCTTCATTACGATTAGAAGGAAAATAAATCCCAATAATATCCTGATTATAATTATTATGTTGCAAAAAATGTAATTTTTCAAATGTCTTTTCTAATTCATATTCAGCGAGAAAGTGGATGGATGAAGCGGTACAAATTAATGGATAAAAAGTGTTTTAAAATGCATCTAGCGCTCAAAGAATGCAGTGGGATTAGGATTATGTGCAGATACCATCTCAAGAGAAAAATACAAAGAATTGGCCGAAAGACTGGCAATACAGATATTAGTTATTCCAAGAATCAATTAATACCATTACCTTAAGATGGTGTATCATAAGAAACCATTCCAAAGGAAATTTAAAATGACTAAAGGAATGTGCATGGGATGTTGAAAATAAAAAAATATTTACAAGGAAGCCATGACATGCCGCCAGTCTAGAAATAGTGGGTGAGTGGATAATAAAAGCATGGAATGAAATTTAAATCTGGACATAAAATCTAGAATTCATTTTAAAAAATGTAGTTATCTAACAATCTAAGCGACAAAGAAAATTATTATTTGTTTATGGATCGAAATAACCAAGGCTTGAAGATGAAACTGAATTCGATTATGTGTGGCTAGAAGATATAATGGAAGAGTGAATAATGGTAGCACGTAGCGAGCTAAAATTACAAGGATACCTATTTTGAAATTAAAACTACCCTCTCATCATAATTTATAATTAAGAGCATATTAGTTAGCTTTTTTTACAATTCTGATAAACTTTATCATAATTAGGATCAAGGCAATCAAGCGCCTGAAGCGTTGAATGATGAGGACTTGAAATCAAAGATTAAGTAAAGGATTCTGGCGTGCATTGCTTTGGATGTAGACGCGTGGCGTAAGCTAAGAAAGCATATATGCAATGGGCGGAAGTAGATAAGGGTGGGACATAGTTGTTCAGAAGGACTTCGATAAAGCTGTTGTCATGGAGATTTAGAATTATAAAAGAAAAATTAAACGAATTAAATGAATTAAAAAGAGAATGCGTTCGAAACCAATTTAAAGAAAATTAGGCTATTTAAAATTAGGGAGATTTTAAGCAGGAGGAGAATGAGGTCGAAAAGTAAGAATTGAGCAATTTGATCTAACACATCAATCAATAACTCGAGACTAACCAGAGATGAACAGTAGTAAACCAGTTAACAGGTCTTTCCTACTTTGAGTCTAACCTTTGCTGAAGCGATGTCAAAATTTTAAAGTCGATCGGACCAGGAAAAGGTTTTTTGAAGTAAGTGAAAAGGTTTTTCCAAGTGGGTGCAGCGATTGCTTCGATGGAACAAAACAACAACGAGTCGATTCAAGAAGCTGTTTATAACTATTTACTCAACAAAAAGATTTCTGCAACTAAAAAAGAAAAGAAAAATTGTGGGGGGAGAGATTTGGAAAGCGTTGAGACGGATTGTATCACCTAAAGATTAACAAAAGGTGTTATGTTGATGAATAAAAAAAATTTTGCCAAAATATTTGTTTTTCAATGTTGCTTCAGAGGAGTTATTGATGATGTTTGTGCTCCAATAGGGGCGCCTAGTGGAAGCTGG
>BMAW01037828.1:257879-268678 GCA_019974015.1 Nephila pilipes
GTGGAGGAAACTGTTATTACCTTAGAAAGATGATGATTTTAGTTGTTTACAATTGGAAAAGTGTTTAAATTTTCAAGTTTTCGAAAAATTAAAAATTTTGAAAGTGATTGACAGTATTACGCGAGGTCCATTATTGACCATGGGACATTGCCACTTATCGATGTGAAGTCCGGAATTTTGAAAATTAAGCAGGATTTCACTAATGAATTGCTTCAATGCGCTCACAGTCTTTTTAGGACTGGAAAGTGAACATAGGAGTGTCCGAGCGCTGCTCTGGGTCTTTTCTGCGAAGATGCAATGCTTGCATCATACGCAGGGAGCTGTTGAAGCGATTCATTAGGTATTTGAGGGATCCTATTAAAGAAATTAAAAGATTGTTTTTTGATGAACTCTAGAATTGGTTCAATTTTTAGATCTTTATGCAGGACTTCATTCCGGACAAACCAGGGAGCATTTATCATTTTCCTAAGGTGGATGTTTTGAAAGACGTGCAGTCGTTTCAGATGGGTGGTTGCCGCAGACGCCCAAATAGGCGATGCATACAACATGATCGGTCTTAGGACCGACTTGTAGAGCAAAATTTTGTGCCTGATCGCCAGCTTGCTCTTACGAGAAATCAACTGCTAATTCCGATAGCCTTTTGATGGGCATTTCGGATATGGTGGGAAAATGTTAATTTTGCGTCTAGAACTAACCCTACGTACTTGTATTCAGTAACCCAGGGGACAGGTTGATCGAAAATGGTGACTGCTGGCAAATTGCCAATGCACCATTGTTTCGTAAAGAGGAGGCAAGCGTTTTTGGATGCATTAACTTTAATTTTCCAGTTAATGAGCCAGAGCTGTAAACGAGATATGTATCTCTGCAATCTTGCAATAATTTTCCGATTGCAGATGTCTTGGGACATAATGGCAGTGTCATCGGCATACATCGCCAAATGAATGTTGGAAGCCTTCGGGATGTCATTTACGTACAAAGAAAAAATTCTTGGACTTAAAATCGATCCCTGGGGGACTCCACTTAGGATTGGACGGGGGGGAGGAGACTGCATTTTCGACTCGAACCCGAAAACTACGAGAGTCAAGGAACGAGTGAATAATTTTGATAAGTTGGTCCGAAATTCCAAGTCGCATCATCTTAGAAATAAGCCCATCATGCCAAATTTTATCAAAAGCTTTGGCAATATCTATAAAAAGCATACCCGTGGCCTTATTATTGGAAAAGCCGTGCTGGACCGTCTCAGTAACTCTAAGTAACTGTGTTACTGTAGAGCACTTTGGAACAAAACCATGCTGCTCTGGAATAACAATATTCCTGGAATTGCAGAACTGGTCCAGGCGATTCAAAATAACAAATTCGTATGCTTTGCTCAGCGAGCTGAGTAACGATATGGGGCAATAATTTTGAGGTTTAGAATCATCCGAATCAGACTTGAGAATGGGGACCACCACGGCGATCTTCCAAGCCTTAGGGAAGTAGCAGTTTTCCATAAGAAAATTAAAGAGTAGCGTGAATAAGAAAATAAATTTAAGAGGTAGGTTTTTAAGGATGCGATTTGAAATTAAATCCAATCCCGGAGCCTTTTTAATTTTGGTTTTATGAATAAAATCCAAAATTTCGCTAGCCTGGACTGATTCCAGGTCTAGGCATGTGGGGGAGGCCAAAAACCTTTGGACTTTTCGTGTAGTATGAGCTGAGAATCTGGGATTCTCGTCTTCATTTGGTTTGAATTGCTTTTGAAAGCTATCAGCAATAACTTCTGCCTTTTCAATAGGAGCTACAGCAACACTGCCTAGGGAGCCCTTCAGGGGCGGAATGGTGTGAAAAGGCTTTTTGAGTCGGGAGGTTTCCCTCCAAAGAGTGTTTGAGTCAGGCGAGAGGCCTTCAATGTGTTTTTCCCATCTGGATTGGGAAAAGTGTTGAATATCTCGTTTGATCTCATTACTGAGTGCACAGAGTTCAGATTTAAGAGCCGGATTCCTATATCTTTGCCAGACTCTCCATACATAATTTTTGTGACAAATTTTATTTCTGATCTCAATAGGGAGTCTCAGAGGAGGAGGTTTAAATTTTGGTTTTGAGGCCGTCACAAGTGCCTCAGAAATAATTTCACCAATTTTGTCGATAGATTTTTCAATATCTTCATTGCTGGAGGTTTCAGGAATGGGGAGGGGTTTTGAATTTTAAATAAATTTAAAATTCTCCCAATTGGTAGAGAGTTGCTCTGGTAATTTCAAAAATGCAGAGTTTGTATTAAGAGTCAAAATGACCGGTAAATGATCTGAACTCAGATCATTAATGACTCTTATATCATAATTGAAGGGAATATTTTTGAGGATTGCAAGATCAATAATAGAATCCCTAGCCCCCGGCCGGGACCTATGGTTTATGTGCGTAGGGGTGTACGGTGCAACAACCCTAGCACCAGGAGTTCTGCTTATAACATTTTTGAGTTTTTGGCCAAAAGTGTTTGATCTTGAATCATGCCAGTCTTTATGACGAGCATTCATGTCTCCAGCAATGATTACGTTTTGACCAGAATTGAGAAGTTTAATGAAGTCCTCCTCTGGAAAATGGCATCTATTTAATGGGGTACAGCGAATATAAGCAGAAATTATTCGCAGTGGTGGATAATTATTAATTTTGATTTCGATAGCAGTTGCATCTATATACTGTAACCTCGGCAAGAGGACTCTGCAATGTTCATAATTATTTTTACAGTATAAAGCGGTGCCTCCGTCGATACGAGGAGTTAAAGTTATTCTATCGTCTTTGTAAAGACGATAGTTGGCGATCTGGGGTTCGTGCCCCTGAAGATGAATAAGATGAACTCTTCCTGTTATCTAATAATGAAAATTTTTAAGTTAATTAGGTATACCATTCCCTTTAAATAAACAGCATGTAGATGCAAGTAGAAATATAATTATTAATGTCATCTTTTCTTTATTTTTAAATCTATTTTTTTATACCTGGCATATAATACACAACGGTAAATTTCAACTTTTTTCTTTTGGTAATAAAAGTGCATGTTATGTGCTGGAATATACAGTACATAAAAATTGATCACAGAAATTTATCAAAATATCAGTAAAGGATATGAATTTAAAAAAAGTATTTATATATACTAAATCATGAGCCTCTTTTGATGTTAGAAATGCTAATTTTTTAACATTTCTACAGTCTCAAATAGCTTAACAATGGATTGATCATATTAAATATTTAAGGTATTTAGATTAGAAGAATAAAATGAAATGCTAAAAATTACAAATTAATGTTATAAAATTAGAAGCTCAATGCGAAATAATATTTGATGTATCGAAACCTTATAAAAATATCTGTTCAGGCAAAATACTTATTCTATTATTGCAACTAATTTTGCATAAATGCCTAACTTGTTATTTTGTTTCACAAATAAAACAGATTAAGTTTCAAGTTTACTCTGTTTCAAAAATGAGATCTCGTTTGTTCTTATTAAGGTCATATTAGTATAATGCATAGTCTATTAATAACATGCCTAATAACTTAGAACTTTTGTTATATAACAAGGATGGCACTCATTTGAGCTAGTACTCATTCTTACAGCCTTCCACATCATGTTTAGAGCATTTTGAAGTTCAGATCAATTTTATGTTCAACAGCTATTATTCCACCAGTACTTTCATGCTTATTTTGAAGTTGAAATATATCAATATATCCTCTATTATTTTAAATTTAAATGAAACTTATTATCATAATAAGAAAATATTTTTAGAAGAATAGGACCATATTTCTACTTGTTAACAAACTTATGTAAGTACATAATTTTTATAACAAAAAAATAAATAAAACTTTTGATTAAATTAAAACATACTGTAAGGCCAACATTCAAAATATACTTTTTGTTCACTAATACAAAGAAATTGAAGAAAATTATTATAAAAATTAAATTTTTGAAAACCAATCTTTGAAGCAATAACAATAGTATTAAATTTATTATTTCATATTTTACAAAGCTCTTCTAATATTAATTTTCAACTATCCATTAGAGGAAAATATATATAACAATAAGATTACAAATCTGGAAATACTGAAAACAAGGAAAAACAGGAACTATGATGAATGGCAAACATTATCTCATGAAAAGATGTTATGAGAACAGTTAAGATAATCATGATGTGACCATCATTTCTTTAAATAAATTAAAATTGATTTAGAAAGAGCTGTACCATGGATTTATGATCAGTGGCAAACAGAATAAGAAAGAACATACATGAATATAAAACATTTTTTTCATTATTTTCATACTTGTTTGATGAATTTTATATATCAACAAATTTTTGAATGAAATTAGTAAGAGTCCCAATAGTTCTCAAAATACGAAGACAATTTTAAAATTTAAAAATAACAAATTACCACACACATTAAGGCTGTTGTTATTTAACCAGAAACATACAAACAACTTGTTACATTTAAAAAATAATTTTGTGAAACTTACTGATAGGCATGTCCATCAACATAACGTCCACAACCTATATTTCCACATATTAGACATATCCATAAACTCTAAAACAAAATTAATTTTTTTTAGATTCTTATACATCTTAAAATTGTAAGGTAATTCAAATGAATATAATTAAAATATAGGAATAATCAAAAACAATAATATAAACAGCAAAGATTTTTCAAAATAATTACATCTTGTGAGCCACAAGTTACACATCTGTTGTCAGGCATTAATTCTGGTGTTTGGGAATAACGGCATACAGGACAACTGAAAACATAGAACCATTGAAATCTTATTTTACATACAAATTAATTTCTAAAGAATAACTGTAAAAAATACCTAAAGAAAAATCTTAATAAAACCATCTTCAATGGAAAAAATTATAACAACAGTTAGATGAAATCTTATTAACCCTTTGACTATTCATCCCATGATTTCTACAGGCATATTTTATTGAGAATTACATATAAAAATATAATCTCACATTTTTTTTTAATCCAAAACAAATTTTGCTTATAGCTCTCATGATTTTAACCCTTTGATGGCTGGGAGAATCAATAATTTTTGCTCTCTTATTACACACAGTATTATGATCAAATGGAAGTGACAGCTTTTTTACCCTTAGTTGCTTCTGAAACTATCACACTTTTCTGGCAATGCCACAGGTAGCTTGCTCTTTTTTAAAAAATAGTTTTTAAAGAATTATTTGCAGCACATTAATAGACTTGCAACTTAAAACCTTTTGCGGGCACGAAATAAAAATACATTTTTTTTTATAACAAATACATGATAAAAATAATCCCATCCCCTGTAAACATTATTAGGTCATAAAAAAAATTTCAGATATTGGGCATTTTTCCTAGGGGTGGAAAAATTCATTTTTATGTGGCTAGACATATTAGCCACCATCCACGGAAGAGTTAAACAATTCAGTAAATGATATATATTATTAATAATAACTCAAAAAACATTAAATTAAAAAAATCTAAATAAATACATGCAACTTTAAACCTTAGGAAACATTTAATTGCATTTACCTAAAAAAATTTAAGGAGTGATACACAGTAAAACTTGAAATTTCACGTGTTCATCTTAAAACACGTTCCTCTTTAGAATTATATAGCTTTACTTTTTGAATCATTTCAGTCACATACTCCTACCAAATTTCATGAGAAAAATAACTTAATTGCAAAATGCTTTCTCTCAATATATAAAAAATTTCACAGTACTCATACTGCATCTGCATGGAATCAAACTAACTAAATTTTACAAGTAGATATCATTTTTAACTCAAACAATGCAGGATAACATACACAAATGAGCTCAACTTGCACCCTATGGGGAAAATTTTCACACAGCAAAAAACACTTGGTTACAGTTTTGGACAGAATCTTTTAAGTGAGCAGAAATCATCTGTGCGAATAAGGTAGTGGTATTCAAATGCAAGCTTGACTCATTCATGGTCATTAAAGGGTTAAATCAAAATACAAAAATCTTACGTACAAAAGAAATTGCTAAAAATTTGAGAAAACAGCATATGTTGAAGAGATTTTAGGCCATAAATTGAGCAATCAGAAGGTTAAAATAGACATCTCTCTCTTATTCCTTTTTTAAAAAATTATTGTACATTAAACTATCATCTAAAAATACCAAAATCCTACATGAATAATAACTAATGGATTTTAAGAATTCTTAATAATAAGATTTTTAGAATTATGATACAAAATGGATTACAAGGTAGGACGTGAAAATATTCTTGAAAATTGTCATTAAGAAATGAATTTTCAATAATATATATACACAATGGAGGATCCAGGAAGTAGGCATAGGGACATGTGAACCCCCAACATAATTTCCAACACAAACCAAACAACATATCTTAACAGGAAATCCCAACCAAATTTAAAAGTATTCATTTTGTTTAGCTTTGCAGCGACTCTCTTCAACAACAGCATCAAAAGTTAAAATGCCTTATTAACTAGCATGAATGGGGCATCCTCTTCAGCCTAATAGGTTCAGGCATGACAAAAAGTGACCAACCAACATTCTTTGGACCTACTGATCTAGGGTTTGTAACAGCACAGGCACTCAAGATCACCAACTCTCTCTCCTACTAGGGGCATGGAGAAGTAAAACATCCTCCAATGCTTCAGAGTAAAACATCTTGCGCTGAAATTGCGACTCTGTACTTGAACACTAGATGGCAGCACAGCCTATAACTAATGATTGCATATGCTCTTGACACAAAACACTTGCCTCTGTATGTATAACAAAAACAGATGCACACAAATCACGACTAGTGATATTCTGGCTCTGGTGCACATGTTGACGAAACACGTCATTCAATATGAGACAGACGATGACTCAAATGGTAACTGTCCCAAGCAAAAAATTCAATTCAACAGGGAAGAGATGTATATCAATTGCAGTAATGGCTAAAAAATTTTTTTAAAAAAAGCAACTTTCTGTACAAAAACCAATGTTTCTCTTCATATCATGATGATACTAGAGGGAGAGTAAGCAGTGACTCTCTTCAACAACAGTGTCACAAGTTAAAATGCCTTATTAATTAGCACGAATGGGGCATCCTCTTCACCTGGTTGATTAAGGCATCAACATTTTTCGAATCCACTGGTGCAGGGTTCAAAACAGCAGCAGCATCCAAGGTCAAACACTCTTTCCCCATACATAGGACACGGAATGGAATAACATCTCCCAATGCCTGGGAGAAAAGATCCTATGCTGAAACTTCAAAGTTGCTTATTGTATAACAAAGCACAAGACATAGTTATTTAACTATTTATCATACTGTAAGTTTTTAGCTTAAGGACTGAATAAGCATGGATAAGAAATGAAATAAACACAGTTAAGTCTCATGCACTTTTGAAAAGGAAAAAAAAAGCAGAAAAAAAAAACTACGCCCCCCCTGTCAATCTTTTTTTAATCTGCCAAAATGTGTTTGCGTAAGTATGTGCGTGTATATATATAGATTTATTTCATTTTTAAAATTATTTATCAAGTTAATTTATTCAAGCAGATAAAAAATATAAATTCAAAATAGTACAAAAAAAAAGATAATATGTATTTCGCTTACCAAACCTTCATATTTTGATGCTTCACATAATACAATTGTATAAATTTCTAATAAGTTAGAAAATAGTTCAAGATTTTCAATACATTTCTTACAAGTTTTAAGTATATTTAGATAACTAATAGGAAAAACAAGAATGTAATACAAGAACATATAACTCAATCATCCTTAAAATTTTTAAACATGCTTATGCAAAACAATTCATTTGAAAAAAAATATTTTGACACAACAACTTTCAATCTTACAAGTTTTACTTTCATAGATATTAAATAAATATGCTAACCTACAAGGAAATCTACAAGTGAAAATATTTTTACAACTAAATTAGCAATATATAAATTTAAAAAATTGTTATTTTTTAATATTTTTCTTACTCTATTTTATTGCTGACTCACCTAGTGTCACCCCATTTTGCTAAACAACTACCATGAAATGAATGGTTGCAAAGAATAGTTAAAATACCATCTACCGATTCATCCTAAAATAAATATTAAAAGAAAAAAAAAGAGTTAAAATCACAAAATGGAGCTGCAAGTTTCACAATTCATACAAAATGTATCGTAATTTTTAAATATATTTTTAGAAATTTTTTTTATTCATCTCACATTTTTATATACCCATTCTTAATTAATTATCAATCTAATACTACATTTACATTTTATAATTATGTTGATTTTATGAATATTAATTGAAACATATTAACAAATTTCACCCAAAAGAAATAATCATCAACAAGATAGGATGCGGCTATTAATTTTTTAATGATGAATTTTATTCCAATTCTTGAAAGTACAATTAAAAGCAAAAACCAGTGCAAAAAATTACCAAATAATAGTTACCCATCAAACAAAACATGCAGATAATCATAATTTGAATATGAAATAAGGTTAGGGAATTATTAAAGAGGGGGAAAAACAGAATTTAAATATGATAATAAGATCTTTATGATACACAAACTTATATCAGGAGTATTTGCTAACTGAGATCCATAGATCAGAACCTGCTTTTACATAAAATTGTAACTGCATTTAAGAACTTTGTTAAAAATGCAAATATTTATCAATATCAATAAGCAAAATTATGGATTCCTTGAATAAAAATTCTGCAATGCCTATATTTCTCTAGGCATATACTCCTATATGAATATGGATCCAATCCATTTACCTTTTCTTTGAGTTTTTATATTGAGATTTGTGATGCCTTGTATATCACGAGTAAATTTTGTTCTTGAGAGGTGGATCACTTTGAAGTTCTACATCAAAATTATAAAAGCTCCAATTTGTTAGTTTGTACACAAATATCAATAGCTATATCTATATCTTACACAACTGTTTTTTAAAAAAATACAGTTCATGGAATTTTTAATGTAAGAAGACAAAAAAAAATTTTCGAGTATAATTATAAAATATACAGTTTGCGGAACAATTTTACTTTTACTTTATGCTTTACACAAATATACGAATATGAATCTATTTTCTTACTATGAACTAAATTCTAAGACAGTATAAATTTCATTCAAAAAAATTTAACAAACTTAACAATAAAAGCAGAGATTTTGCTAAATATTAATGTAATTCATTTATTTTGCCCTTTATTGTTTAAAAAAAGGTATTTTATCACAAGTTATTTAAAAAGATCAAAATAGTTATATGAAAAATATAGGTTGAAAGGGGAATTGAAACACATAAACCTATTGGCTTTAAATCTTCATATCTGGAATTTCTGCTAGAGCATCGCTTTGGCCTGTACCTTGCCCATCAGTTTAAACATTAAATGTTTTTCACATTATTAAAGAAAAATTTAACTAGAAATTAATAGAAGGTAATCAAGAATCTAGCTGTTGTGAAAGATGTATCACACACATTGGATCTTGACAGGGCAATCCAAAGTTCCCAAAACTCAAATAAAAAAAAAAAAAAAAGGAAATGTTATCAATAGATAAAATCAAAATTCCTACTACAAATGAACTTACAGAAATGTCATTAATGAAATTTCCTATGCAAACTTAATGAGAGATACCGAACACATATTAGGACATCTGAATCAGCTAGCAATAAGAATACCGAGTCTGAAAGGCTCCAATTTAATAGCGAACATTTTAATTATCAAAAACACATACACTTGCAGCCATCAAAGAATTAAGAAATTTTTTCAACACCTTTTCCAACTTAATAGAAGAAACAAAATGTCACAAACTGAAAAATGCTCTTGAAAAATTAGGCATTTTTTTTTTATAAAAGTTTATACCCATCTTCCAATTCTGGAATGTAGTCTTTTGAGACAAAATTGACCCTGAAAATTAATTATTTTAAATTTAAATCATTTATATGAAATATAGCTACCATTCTTTCTAAACAAACAGGACATGTTGGCAATTCAGTAAGTCCAGGAAGAGGAAGGCAAACTTCCTATTAAAAAAAAATTAAACAAAATTAAAAGTTCATATTTAAAACAAAAAGGAATAATCACATTATTCCATTATATTTCAAATGCCAGCATTAAAATATATATATGGATAGTTATGAAACATAAAATAATAAGCATTTAAACAATCAATAATCTATTATTTCCAACATTTTAAATCTATTGAAATCTACAAAATAAGTACTTCTGATTCTTTAATGGTCTCCACTTTTGCTACAAAAGCCAAGTGACAAATTTCTGGTTCAATTGAATTAAATCGAGTCCCATTAAAATTCTTATAAAATATATCAGCACCTAGCTGAAAAAGAAAAAAATATATATAATAATGTAATTTATTTTTCAAAAAATACTTTTAAGTTAAATGTGTATACTTTATTTACATAGTAGTTTCAAAATGGATTAAATTTTTTTTTTTTTTTTTTTTTTTTTTTTAAAATTCAACTTCATAATTAAAAACTGAAAAACAAAATAGTTTAATAAAGATCATTATTCTACTAATTGGTTACATACATACAAATCAATTTTCCTTTTTTATACAATTTCAATTGTAATTATTATAACAAATGATCAGAAGCCACAAAAATTCTACACATAACTTTTCTTTTGTTCCAGTTGGAAAACTTATGTTGAGCATTATAAATATAACATTTATTAAAATTAACATTACAAGACGAAATATCACTCAAAACTGTTAATTTTTATTTAACAGTTTTACCAAAGAAAATTTATGCAATCAAGAAGGTAAAAAAAAATCTTTGTTCACTAATTGGAAAAAAAAAAAAAATGTTTATGATACCTAAT